>JAHHFK020003330.1:0-245000 GCA_024533555.2 Aedes koreicus
TACTAATCGTGTGTGCGTGACGACGCAGTCGATGATTTCAACAGCGGGTTCGGATTTCAATCGATACACCTGACAGATGGTGATAAATGGGCTCCACGTAGGACAAACAATCCATTCAAATGTCACGGAACCAAACAGGCGACAGGATTTATGTCTTGGCTGCAACTTTGTAGCTCTGTGTCGGAACTGTTAACTGGAGCTGATCATTTCCCAGTTGAATTCGAATCCGGGAAAGGCTAAATTTCCACACGAAAAGATTCAGAACTCTTGACAGAACTATTAACTAAAAATGGTGCGCGGAAATGGCAATGGCAGATGTACGGCCGCACGACAGTGGTATATTCTGCAAACATCATCGCTTAATACATAAGCTGTCATGAGATGGCCTCAGCGGCGGCGGTAGCTCTATGATAGGACTAGAGAGAAAACCCATGTAAGGAAGTCCAGGAAATCGCGCGCCTGGGTTAATTTATTACATAAAAGACCGCATCATCAATTTGCTGCCACCGTGCGTGGCATTTTCTCTGCTGCTGGTTGGGTAAAGAGAGATGACACACATTCCGGACCAGGAGCAGAGGAAGAATGTTTACCGCAGTGCAACAGAGATCGTGCAAAATTGAGATGGGAGTTGGGGAATTCCTGTGAGTGGCACTCTAGTGGCAGTAGAAGAAATTGCAATGACATGAACAACAAGAAGGGTTTCTCAGTGGTTTGAGAACTAAGAAAAATGCATTAGAGTATTGTTAGTGGTTTGTTTGAACTGAACCACAGCTGATCAGCGGAATGTACTACTTTGAGGATTGACATCGAACCATCATCGATTATGTTCAAGGAAAAGTGCGGTAGTAGAAAGCTGCTACAATGCAGTGGAGGAAGTGCACATGCATTTTTTTGAACGTCTGGTCCAATTTAAGACTATTTGCAAAACATAAATATGGTACATAAAAGGCATTGAAATAACAAGATTATTAGACATTGAGTTCTAATTATATTTTCAATAGTTGTTAAAAAAATACATTAATCGGAAAGAAATTCCTTCAAGAGCATATCGAATTTTACTTAAAAAAACCGAATCAAATCAAGAAATAACCAAATGAAATATTTGATTTCCCATTTTTCACATTTTTTTCATAAATACATTTTGGCATTGAGTTAATGAAAGTTTCAAACATTTTCGATCGAATTTTCCGCCATTTGTCTCTTACGCATGTTTGTAGCTCACGAATTGTTCTAAACTGCCGTCCACCACTGTAAACTCGTCTTCTCAAAATGTCCCAGAGATTTTCAATAGAATTCAGACCAGGGAAATGAGCTGGTTAGTTCATAACCTGGAACTTTCGTAAAATCATACCAAAGACTTCTTGCTCACGTGAATAGCAGCGTTATCTTTTTGAAAGATGAAATTAAAGGGTGTCCATAGTTAAATTGCATCACTTTTAACTCGTCTTCAAAAACAAGTCTCTCAACCGATTGTCATGAAATATTCAGGGAATAAAATACAATGTATAGTTTTGGTTAAGGTATTTTTATTTCACTGTATTTCTTCACCAAATCCAAAAGCCCGAACATTCTTCTTAATACCACGCATAAGATTTTGTACAACGCTTGAACTGACATTTTTTTTCCGCTTTCAACCATGATTTCAACATTTCCTGTTCTGTAGTGACAACTTTAGGATGCTTACGAAGTTTCTGCTTCATTATAGCCCAATATTTTTCAATTGGCCGCAACTCTGGAGCGTTTTGGGGATTAAGACCCTTCGGCACGAAATTGACACCATTCGTCTTGTACCACTCCAGAACATCCTTGGAGTAGTGACAAGAGTCTAGATCCGGCCAAAACATTGTAGGAACGTTGTGTGTTTTGAGAAACGGAAGCAGTCGTTTTTTCAGGTATTCATTAATGTATACTTGACTATTTACAGTTGAAGTTGTCACGAAAGGCTTGCTCCGTTTACAACACGAACAAATCCCCTGCCAAATCATGAATTTTTTGGGGAACTTTGACACTTGCTGTTTCTTGAGAGACTCTGGAACATCGAACTTGTCTTTTGCAGTCACATACTGGTTGCCGGGAGTTTGTTTAAAATCCGCTTTTACGTGTGTTTTATCGTCCATGATGCAGCAGTGTGGTTTCGTCAACATTTGTGTGTATTCTGTTTTTCATTGCAGTTTGGAGCTTTCTGAACTTTGAATGAACAGTTGGGTTTGCGTTTAAAGGCAGCAACCACTCGCTTGTGATCCTTCACATAGTACGGAACACTTTTTCTACCACTCACCCTCTTCCGATCGACAGTTAAACGTTCCCGGAAACGTTTTATGATACGAGACACTGTAGACTGGTGAATTTTCAACATCTTTCCGATGGCTCGGTGCGAAAGAAGTGGGTTGTCGAGGTGCGTGTGCAAAATGTTCTCGTGCACTTGCTGTTCCTTCGACTCCATTTTCGAAACTACGACACATTTCACAATGAAACTCACGCAGTGTAAACAATACACGCTGAGGTCATTTCACCCAAAATTTCGTTGAAATCAACCCAAAGGGCGAAATGTAACAGCTTATTGAAAGTGATGCAATTTAACTGTGGACACCCTTTAATATCCTCGGTAAATGGATAGAGAACACTGTGCTCCACATAGCTCTCTGAATTCATTCTGGTAGAAATTTTGCCAATGGAAGTTTCACCACTTCGCGAAAAAGCAGCCCCCACCAAAAGACTGCCTCCTCCAAAATTTCTGTTCAAATTTACCTGGAGATACTTCCGAATATCATGCCAATTATATACGCAGCAATCAGGACCATCAAAATTTAACATTTTTCCGTCGGAAAAATAATCATATAATTTCCTCCCATTCTTCCTTCCAATGCTGCTTGGCAAAATCCAATCTTGCTTAAATATGCTTTTAGATGTGGAATTGCCTTGTGTTTTTTTTTCTGGATGCCATATTTTTTCCTCCAGGAAATTTAGTATCACTGTTTCTCCTCTACAGGGTGTCTCAATATCCATCCGTACATCAAAATAGGGTTGAAATTATATTTTATTGACATTTGAATTACATGACCCATTCAACGAGTTTTCGCCTGCTCTAAACTTAGAATTCTAGAATCACTTTCACACTACTAATAAATCTTTCTTTGCGAAAACCAATGCACAAATTTACTCTATACCTAGAGAAGTCGAGAAAATTTTCAACCTTGAAAGATTCCTCCGACCGGATCGAACCCAACCGTGCTCTTACCGACTGAGCTATCTGAGACCCTCTACCTCGGGTTTTTCAAGGAACCTGGAACGCCTGTAGATTTGAGCATTACTGCAAGTATTCATATTTTCTTATGAGAATAATCTTAAACTGATCCCACGTGGCATTTCGGAGGGCACGGCAAAAGGATGTCGAATAACAAGGCGAAAATGATTTTCGAGAACGAGGTGAAGAGGCGCGCAATGGGCTAGGTGGATCGATCCATGGGTTGGGTGGAAAGCTATGATCCTTCCGCAGACTGCTAGGCTGGTGATTTTCAGCAATGGACCATATGAATTGGAGACCACTTCTGTATAAAGGGTGTTTCGATCAAAATTTGGTCGACTTAAACTTGACACATTTCCTTTCATCGTGCATTAAAAAATTTTGCACACCCCTCATTTTGAAGATGTGTGCGTGTAGCATCATGTCTCTATTTTGATTTTGAGATTAGCACTTCAGTTATCAAAATGTCGTCGACGGAAGAGAAGCAACGTATCAAAATTTTGCACGTGCATGGCGAAAATCCAAACTACTCTCACGCCAAGTTGGCGAACTTGTTGAACGGGGCTTAATCAACTGTTACCAATGTATTAAAAGTGTTCGGTGAACGTTTGTCGACAGCCAGGAAAGCTGGATCGGGGGAAATCGGAAGCCGGAGGCCGACAAACGACGACAAAAAGAGCTGCCCGCTGTTTTGAGTAGAACCCCAACCTCTCCGTCCGAGATGTCGCAAAGAAGCTGGACTCTCGACTTACAACAAAGTAGTGACTCCAAATCGCGACGATAAACAAAAACAAGTCGGCCAAAGCGCGATCGCGAAAGTTGTACACGACGATGCTGACGAAGTTTGATTGCGTGGTACAGGACGATGAAACTTACGTCAAGGCAGACTTTAAACAGCTTCCTGGACAGGAATTTTATACGGCAACTGGACGGAGAAACGTGGCAAATATTTTCAAGCACATTAAACTGTCAAAGTTCGTGAAGAAATATCGGGTGTGGCAGGTCATCTGTACCTGTGGCTTGAAGATCAACGTTTACATTGCGCCCGGAACTTTATCTGAGCGAGTGCCTACAGTGTTGTCAAATTTTCAGCCAAAAATATTCATAATTGACAAAGTTACAGAAGGTTGAACTTTTTGGAAGCAAAATTTGCTCGGCTTTATTTTTGCTACTGAGTGTAGTTTTTGGAAAGACCTTTCGGACAGGCTATTCAGGGTCCGGCAACTGAACTGCTTCATTACTTCAACAGTTCATTACTTCAACAGTTGCACCCGAAACTGTACTGGATGACCCCACGTCACTTTTTTTACATTATGCCTTGGCTGTCAGTGGATGTATGTTTTACTTTTGTAATTGAGTGTAAACCGGAAAAAGAAACGTAGTACAGTGGTTGCCTTGTTCCGAGCTGGACAACGACAGAAGGAGATTCTGCCGTCGAACTAACATAGTGGGGGACGTCAAGCTACACTGGTGACACTTGCCATGGTGAAGATCGTCAAGCGCCTTAAGAGAAATCATGGACGTAGTGCCACTAAATTGGCGGGAATCTCAACGTATCGCATCAATGTCTCCGTCGGATCCTGGAGGATAAACTTCAGACCAAGCTCTACAAGATGCAGCAGGTTTAGGCCATTTCGATGAGGCATAAACAAGAACCGGTAAAACAGCGCAGGCGCTGCTGAAGAGTGCCGCGGAAAGAAGGTTGGAGAATATCATGTTTACCGTCGAGAAACTCTTCAATGTACAGCAGTTTGTGAACAAGCTGAACGACAGAGTTTGGCTGCCAAAAATATCACGAACCCATGCCGACGTGTTGCCAGCTACCAGGGACAGAATCCAACATCGGTGATAGTTTGGGCCGGAACCATCTGTGATGGCCGGACTCCGCTCGTTTATGTCTCTAAAGGAGTGAAGATCAACCAAAATACATATCGGGAACTTGTTCCACAGAACGTCGTCAAACCGTGGGCACGTCGTGATTTTGGTTCCAGGGCTTGGGTTTGCCAACATAACTCAGCGTCGACTCACAGAGCGATGGAACCAAACTTTGGATTGCACAGAGCGAAGGAACCAAACTCTGGCCGGCGAGTTCACCGGACCTGACCCCTATGGAGTTCGCTGTCTGGAGTATGTCCGAGGCCGAAGTCTGCTCTAAAAAAAAAACATGACGGTGTGGAAGTCCAGAAGCGACATGTGGCGGTAGCCTGCGGGCTCCGTACAATGTGTTTCTCGATCGTTTGCGGCAAGTGGTTTAACTAACGTTTGCTTTTAAAAAAATGGACTTTTTTCGGATGGTAGTAAAAAAAAAGGTATGGTAAATTTATCAAGCTTACTTGCAAAAAAATTCTACGCCCTTGCGAGCAGCCTTCCGGCAGTTAACCGGAACATTCGCCATGGCGGACAAAAACATGCGTGTAGGCATGTTTTTGAGTTCTTCTTTAGTTTTATATATCAATTCCTCCTCAGTTTTCGCGACAAAATTGTTGAACTAGGTCTTACGCTTCAGGTTGACCCAGAAATTCTCGATGGGACGCAGCTGGGGGACGTTGGGTGGGTTCGCCGACTTGGGCACCACATCGATATTCAGCCACTCCATCTCCTCCAACGATCGCTTCGAGTTGTGGGCCGACGCCTGATCTGGCCAGAACACCGCGTCTTTGCCCTTATGGTATTTCTTGATGAACGACGCAACTTTCGGCAGGCATTTCGTACTATAAATTTCCCCGTTCACGGCCAGTCCGGAGCGAAAGAAGAGCAGCTTTGACATCCCCTTCTCGCTGGTTGTCAGCCACAGCAGCACCTTCTTGGGGAACTTGGTGTGTGAAATGAACTTCATCTCGGAGGTCACTTCGTGGGGGAAGTAAAATACGAAGTGCCCTGCCAGACGTTGCCATCCAGGGTGAAATAGGTCTCGTCGTCCATCACCACCGCCACATCGCGATTCGCCGGGAAAATCGAGTTGACTATCTTTTTCAGCTGCTGCCGCTGCGTCATTGCCTGATATGAAACCAGTGAGCATTCCGTTCCGACATGTATGTTCATGTTCGCCAGGTACTTTTTCACTGTTTGGCCGGGTGAACCGACCTCCCGGCCAAGCGCCCGCAGCGATGTAGCCACTTTTCCCTCGGTCTTCCTCTTCAGCATCCTTTGGAGCTTATTGTTGCTCACGGTCGTCGGCCCTCCGGAACCGGGCTTTCTTTCGATGTTCTGTTTGTTGTCTAATAGTGCCAAGATGTTGTAGATGCCGGAGCGTATCCGGCGTCCACAAAGTGCCGCACGATGTCCGTTTTCGACGCGGCGGGGTGCCGTTCTTTGAACGGACCTTTGAACGGAGTTGCTTCCCTGTTTTTGCCATCACGGTTAGAGTTCGACTGATAGAGCTGTCAAATTTTGTCTGCTGAATCATGGGTTACTATGATTGATGCTGCATGGGTAGTTTCGACAGTGCGGGTAAAGGTAAACCCATGAAAAATTTAATTTTAGTCCATTTTTTTAAATGCAAACGTTAAAGGGCGTTCAAGTTGAACTTGACCTTTGAATTATCAAAGGTTGTTTTTTTTGCGAGTGTTGTTGATTGTGTTTGAATTGTTTTTTTTTTTTTTGTTTTTTTTGTTTTTTTTATGTGTGTGTGTGCTTTTATATGTGTGCTTTTTTTGTTTTTTTAAAAAAGGGGGGGGCCGCGAGGGGGGTGGGGGGGAGGGGGAAAAAAAAAAACGTTCGTTTAAATAGAAGGGAAAAAAAAAAAAATCATCGTGTGTGTTGTGGCAGGTACCTTTGCACAATTATTTTTCTTTTCTCTTCCGGATATTGAATAACTGTCAAAATAATAGACCGAGAAGAATTGTTTACAAACAACAAAGTGCTGTGAAAAACTTGCATATCCGACCACTTGGAGCGCCACTATTGCTAAAATGAAGTTCCCCATTTCTAAATAATCTAGACTTTATACATACAAGTTTGTGAAGCAATAATTCAAACATCAAGTCAGATTTCAATCAGCTTCTTGGTCCTGAGTGTTGTACCGCATTACAACAAGGCAATGTTGACGACTGCTATAAGGTCAAAACTTGTTGGCTTAATTCAGCTGTAAGTTACCAAGAAAAGTATCCATAACCTCAGATACGTAGAAACATCAAATACAGGGGGAAACGTTTGTTTAGATTCAACTACTAATATTGGTAAAAAGGACCAAAACATGGACAATTGAAGGAAAAATCGAATACTAGGAAATATTTTGCCAAAATATGACAAAATAAGCTAGATGGAATCAAACGGGAATATGACGTTAATTTACTCTTTTTCATAGTCCACTTTCTTTGGTAAGGAAACAAATTGAAGACATTTTTACTGCGAGTTTTTCTGTGGCTAGATTTTGCGGTGCGCATAGTTTATTGAAAGTAGATATTGCAATTGAAATTTCCTGTCGAAATCCCCATAACAAAATTTACTTAATCCCACCTGTGGAGCACAACCATCATCATAAATTCCAATGCGGCATCCATTTTCCCGTCCATCGGTTAAATTATTCCTGCGTCCCAAAACACGCCCGGAAAATGGGCAAAATTGGACATCACGTTTGCGAACTCGCCCTTGTTTGCAGCACTGACGACATAACCTCCCCGAGCAGTTCGAAGGCAGAGCCCTAAAAGGCGAAATAGCCCATGTGGCACAATTTACAACGGACGTCGACAACAACTAGGACAAAGTCACCATTTTCGTCCGACCATGGCGTGTCTCATGAATTTTCGCAGCCCCAACGACAAGAACTTCTTCCGCGTTCTTCGCTTGCGTCGATCGCACCCGGGCCGCTATTTATCATCCATAGACCACGGGCAACGGGCCACGGTGTGTTGGATCCAATACCGCTCGGACTCGGGCGCGGGCTCGCTCCAGGCGACGATGATGGGCTTTGTTCTATTCATTATGATTATTATTTATTTGCAATTGTCCGTGAGATATGTACACATCGGAACGATCCGATGGAGAGGAGGAAGAAGGGCGTCGTCTTACCGTTAGCTTTCTGGCGATCGTGGAAAATTTTCCTATGTTGGTCGTTAGAAGAAGGGGAAGGAGGAATGGGTAGTGGAGTGATCGCGATTGCGATCATGGGACTTTCACAGGCCTTTTAAGATCTTGATCGTGCTCGGAAGATGACGGGCAGCGGTGGTGGACACTGATGCATTGCATTTGACCTGCGGAATCGATCATAAAGCTGTTCTGTTCACCCATTTACGGGATGTAACAATGTACGAAGAGCACTAGCGTCCATTAGCGAGCGATCTTCAGAAGCATCTTGGCTAATCATTTGACATTGACATGGAGGCTGGCTGGACTTTTAGAAACCGTCTTATCCAGGCTATGTCGACTATTACAAGCTGTTTTTTTTTCTCTTTCTATTCATTGTGTACCATGTTCAACAAAGTGTTAACAATCTCATTTTTCTCGTAGCCTCCTCTCCGCCTTTCCAGATCTGCTCAGCGAGATTTCTCGAAGTTACACACTCACACAGAACTTCATCGAACAAGGCGCAAGGCAATCGGTGCCAGCGAGAACTATGGAGCCATAAATATGATTCTACAACGTTGGGCCCATTCGTTTCGGATTAACACCAAACCTCCATCGGCATTGGCCCAACTGGTGGTGCAATAAAAAAACGGCATCCAAGAATGGATAAATCGTCGATTGTTGTTTCGTTCCAGATAAATAAATTTATGTTTTATTTAATCTAATTATGCTACGGACCGATTGGAGGCGCGTGCGTCTTCTTCGATTCCGCAGCGATCGAGCACACCTGGTTTAAGGTGCTGGAATTTACAGTCCCATTCTATCGAACATTCCCACTCCTCTCATATTGTTATAAATCGAAACGATATATTTCTATCTTTTCCTGCCAATATTGGAAGATGAGAGGCACGCGCAAAATGCGAATATTTATGGCTACCGGAGTCCGGCCATGCCGTGCCGTCGTTGTGGTTTGAGATCAAACACCGATTATGGGAATCTGGTTGTACTTGAAAAATCGCTTCCAGGCTCAGGTTCCATTGTTTTCGCCTGGGAAAATTTATTCGCACTGACCGACTAATCTTACTCTCTAAACCTATACTATCGGAATGTGAGTCGAGGGGGGGCTACTTACCTCCGGTACCATGATGATGCCGGTTTTGTGTGGGAAAATCAGGTCATGCGGGGTGGTGAAGTTGGTGGCGGTGATCGAACAGCTCTGTATCGACATGCCACCCTTGGTGTCCTTTACCGATACCTGGAAGTCGTAGTAGCGGCCGGCTTCGAGCCGCCGCGTTAGGATCACATTCGCCTGGCAGATGGAGTTGAATTTGGTACACGGGAGCGTTTCGATCTGCACCGTCGAGGAGGAGGCGTCACCTGAAAGGCAAAGGCGAATTACGATTAGTCAATGCTGGCTAATGTGGGATTGTACGCTTTGTAATCAGTTGCAGTTGAAGGTAATTTGAACCCATTTTCAGTCGGAACAACAATTTTGGAAGGATTAAATGATAACGTCGGATGATTGATATAGAATATTTTGATATCAAATGTCATGTTCATTATCCAGTGTAAACTAGATGTATGAATGTTGATTTCATGAAAAGCTTTATCAAGTGATATAGGTTGTAATGTGAAGAGGTTATTAGTCAGTTAGGGTTATATCAAGTTAATCCATTTCGAAATGAGCTTTACTGTTTTTTGGATTTTCTACTTACAAATTGCACAGAAGATTACAATGTTGACAAAGCAGTAAACTCTCTATGGAAAAATGATTTACTTTTCACTGCTATTGAGTATGCGCTTATAATTGATCACGCCGTGTATGAGCTTGAGAATGCACAAAAGTAAATTTCGAACTTATTTATCGTAAAATTAATTGACTTTGACTGGCAATCTCTTCTTAAAGAAGAAAAAGTTATTAACAAAGCTGTTGACAATTTTGTTTCTGCTCTCTATTGAATAATGGATGGAGCAAATTCAAGATTTAAAAAGCAACCGGCAATTTTCAAAGATCCAGTTTGGATAACCCGGAAGATTAAAAATGTTAAGAACAGAAAACAAAAAGCTCTAAAAAACTTTAAACTCAAGATAGTTTGGAGAGATACGTAGACATTTGTAGAGAACTGGATGCCTAAATATCTCTAGCTTATGAAAATTACAATACAAGGGTTAAAAATAACAGTAACTCTTACTCAAATCAGTTTTTCAAATTTGCAAATGATAAAATTAAGTCTGATAACTTCCCATCTTGCATGCAATAATAAGACTTTGCTAGAAATGACTCAAGGTAAATCTGCAACAAGTCTGCTAACTTCTTCCAAACTGTTTATAAGACCAGCGACGAAATTAGGGACTATGACTACTTCCCGTACTTACAAGAAAAAAAAATAACGTATCAGTAAAACAAATAACTGTAGAACAAATCTCCAAGACACTTAAAAGGCAAGATGCCTCGAAAGTGCTTGGACCAGACGGAATTCTACCCTTGCTTATAAAGAATTTAGCTTCTGTTTCGTTAAACCATAGTCCTGCCTTTTTAACCTATCCCTTTGGTCTGAGAAATACCAATGAAGCTGGTAAGAATAATTTATAATTTCGATTTTTGTGCCAGGAAAGAGATAAGATATAAAAAATTACCGTGGAATCGCAATGACATCATGAAACTATCCAATGTCAAAAGATATTCAACCAGGTGAAACACTGCATAACTTGCAATCAACATGGTTTATATGAAGGAAGGTCAACAGCAACCAATCTAGTTGAATTTTACAATTTCTCTCTTGTGTCAATGGATAGATGCAGCTCTGTAGAAAAATCTGTGTACCGATTTTAGTAAATCTTTAGACAGAGTTGATATTATCATGTTGATTTTTAAACTCAAAAAGCTAGGATTCGAAACAGAACTTTTTAAATGGATTGAAACTTATCTGACTTATCTTATGAACTAAAACGAACAGAAACACTTTCAAGCACTGATTGGGTTTTGAAGAAAACATTACCAACATTGAACAACTTGTTATAATAAAATTATGTCTGTAATAGGGAAATCATAACATGCAAGCAACCAGCGGGCTGCGATTGCAAAAGGCAAATAAACTTTAGACGAACCTGAGTTATTTTCTATACCGAAACGTGATTTTAAGAAATATTTGGTATTTATCCAACAGAAATTTTGCGAAATTCAGGATCGGCCAGGATTTACGAATTAGGTAGGTGTAATGCGGATACAATGAGCAAACTCTTATAATAATTCAGTATAACACTCTTTCAAAATCAGAATAGTAGCCCTGAAGAGATCTTTTAGTGTGAAATACATCATATAATAGTTATTGACATTCTGTCGAAATTTGGGAACCAGGGCGCTAAACACTGATGGTTCTACCCCTGTCTGTATAGACATAGTGTTTGTGAATTTTTAACACTCAACGTCGGGTCTTATTTACATCATCTACATATATATCGGTATCATCTTCAAACATATCAATATCATCATCAAATACATTTATATCATCTACATATACATCGATATAATCTACAAATATATCAATATATATGGTCATGATATTGATATATTTGAAGATTATATCGATGTATATGTAGATGATATAAATGTATTTGATGATGATATTGATATGGTATATGATGATGATATTGACATCTATATATTTATCTATATCATCTACATATATTCCAAAATCATCTACATTTACCCCAGTATTGAAAACACAGACGTAGTCCTACGTCAAAAAATATCTGTTCCGATGGAACAACCAAAGAAGCTTGTTAAAACTCGATAAGTGCTGATAATTTCATGGAAGATTTTTATAACCAAATTCAAACTGGACATTCAGCGGTGGTAGATTTTAAAAGCACCTCTAGCCAATAAAGTGTAAGTTTGTATATTTGGAACCAGAAACAAAACTCTATCATTTTTTTAAATGGAGAAAAATCAGTGAACTAGTTTCTTCAATCGACGTTTGGATGTAGTTGGAGATATGGAAATCTAGAGAGTCAAATCTTGATTGACCCATATTTGATTTGGTGCAAGTCAAATATCCTATCACAATTAAGGTGTGATGGACATTGGTTGACATAGCCCCTGATCCCAGTTAGGCTCGATTTGTTTTATAAAGTCTAATACCCTACTAGGATCGTTTTGCCAAATTTCGGGGGGCTCTAGTAACCCCTTTCCAAATATTGACATCGTTTGATTGAATAATGCTCCTTAATTGCAGAGTATATGTTCTACAGTTTCAGTTTCAAATTTGCAAAAACGACATTCTGTAGAATGAGTTCTTCCAATTTTATTTAGGTGATATCTACTCGGGCCGTGGCCATTCAACAGACAAGTAATTACACGAAGGTCTTTTTTACTAAGATTTAGTAAGATCTGGGCTTTTACAGCACTCTGTCTTATAAATCTCTTGGCTTGTACACTCAGAAAATTATCCGTACGATTTTCATACGATCGGAACTATGAACCACAAGATAAGGTTCCAAGACTCATTCCATACGAAATCGTATGAAATGATTACTGTTGCATTTGTTGAGAAAAACATATCTGATATACGCTTTCAATCGACATCACTTATCAAGCGTGTGTAGTTCCAGGGGATTGTGGCTCGCCTCTGGATCCCGAGGTTCATGGTTCGAATCCTGATTGTAACTTTTTTTTCTTTTAGGAAAATTTTCATACGATCGTCCTATGAACTTCTTTCCATAAGAGAATCGTATGAAATTTGCAATAATATCTTGTGGCTATAAACTGTTTCTAGCCTCGTTTAAGCGTAAGTTGCGGCAAAGTTCGCTGGTAGCATACCTCTTTCATTCTCAACAAACCCACCTATGACAAACCCCAGTGATACGATAATCTGAGTTCCTAAACGGGCCCTCGGCATCCCACAAAACCACAATATTTATGGCCACGGTCTAGAAGTCCACTGCATAGGAAATTCTAAGTTCAAACTTTCACCCCAAATTGAATATTAAACGTTTTCAAAACTGAATAAATCTATCTATGATTAAATGTTTAGTGATTTGCGGCCCAACCCGCCGATATCAAACTCAACTTTAGTGCCTGTATATATGCGTGCTACGACGCGGCTATTAAATAGAAAGAGGAGTGAGTGTGATATTATCACTACTTTGTGTGGCTGGACCTTTGGCTCTCCAATGAATGGTTCATTAGAGTAGAAGGTCATACAATGACATGACCTTGAGGCATCTATCATAAATCAGCTATCTCCAATGCATCATTAACAAGAGATTGGGCCCACCCACCAGCGCCCAGGTACAAAATCCAGCCATGGAGAGGGCATTCCCACAGTAGCTTAGATTTACATTTAAAAGCATTAAGCGCACTGAGAGCTGCTTGACTATCGGAAAAAAAAATGCAGATCTATGCAAATCTGTACTTCCACGCTAAACAAATATTCAAACATTCAATAATGGCATGAATTTCTGCTTGAAATACCTTTGGACTATGTCCCATTGCACAGTGGTCCAGAATGAATACGGTCCAGAATGAATACGTTTTCAGCCTAAGTTTGAAGTTTTGGAGCAAATTTGTCTTCTACAAAGTTGTTTCTAATCACGAGGCCCTTCTTTTGGTATGAATGAAAACTAAGGTGGTCCTTGTTTTCAGAGAAATCAGAAATCTAACTTTTTTATTTGCAGAAATAAAGGCATATAGACAGTCGTAGATGAAAAAAATTTAAGCAACTTTGGTCGAATAACTTTTTCTGTAGCCTTTGAAATGACCGAATTACAGCAATTTTTCCTACGTAGCTTCCCAAGTAACATTGCCAAAACCATCCAGCTTTATTAAGTTTTATTAAAGTTTTATGAAAGCCACTAGAAATCAATTCGGCTTTATTATGGCAGCAAGAGATGCCAATAGGTTTCAAATTTTAGTCAGGTTTATAAGAACCTACACAGCTTCTTTACAACGATCTTAAACCCTTGACTTCTAAAATTCCTTTTACTCCTATCAAAGGTTTTATTTTGACTTTATTAACTCATAAAATGCTGTTTTGAAATGCCGTTTTAGGACTCATTCATATTATCTTATTATGGTCAGTTGAAAAAGCATTTTAAAACCATTTTGCCTCCAGTAAATGCATCAAACGGCTAACTGGCATTGAGGAAAGCTACCAAGCGACCAGATAGTTCTATAGTAGCCATTGCTAAGATAAATTGGCTTTTTTGGCAAAACTGTGATTTCTTACAATCGCCATATTGAAATATATGAAATAATTGAAATGTGAAAAAATAAATACACTAAATTTTAAATGTAATACAATTGAACTGTAGATCTGAGACAAACTTCGGTATTCGTTTAAATAACCTTATTGAATTCTATCAATTTTCAGGAGTTTCATGATTAATTTACCGAATATATTTCTTTCAATTTTGTTTTTGTTGTTGTAAACTCGCATAATTTCCAAGGCGCATTAATTTTCAGCTCTTATCGTGCCAATATTCACCATAAAATTTAATGCGCATATGATTTGGAGCATGATACGCTATAAAAAAAACTCAATTTCTTTTGTATATTTTGCTATCAATCATAATTTCCCGCAACAGTAGAACTTTTTTCTTAGCCATTATTTACTGTTGAATGAATCAGAAGAGCAACAAAGCAAAACAACAAAAACCAACCACGATATCGCCGTGAAGTTTGACAGCAGTGGCCATTCAGCCCTATGCTGGTTTTGATGGTGGCCAATAGGTTTTATGATGGTTCTCAAGTGGTCATAACAGCATTCACTAGAACATTTTCAAAATCTTTATGGTCTTAGAAAGGTTTTATTAATTTGTTTTCACAACCGTCTATAGAGTGGGCCACTTTGTACACATTTCGGCTTTAAAGATGCATAGAGGAGGTGTTGGTGGATAAAACAGTTTTGAATGTAGTGTCATCAACAAAGCCGGGAGGAGTGCTATACGGCTGGAATAGAACTGAAATTGTTACTTGGGATTAGGGCGTCCCTATAAAAATCAGTTATTTTGGTTTTTTTTTTTTTTTTTTTTTTTTGGGGAAAGGGGGTGCCCCTGGTTTGGGGAAAAAAAAAAAAAATTAAATTTTTTATGTTCGGAAATCGTCTCTGTTGGATAAAAAAAAAAAATTTTTGTTGTTTTTGGAAAAAAAACTATTTTTTTTTTTATTGTTTTGGGGGGGGGGGGGAAAAAAAAAAAATATTATTTGCATCAGGTATTTTATATTTTTTTATTTTTTATATTTTATGTGGAGAGAGAGTTGTTTTTTTTATTTAAAAAAAAAAAAAAAAAAAGAAAAAAGAGTAATATTAGAAGAAAAAAGTGATTACGCGACGGGATATCGGCAAGATTTATAGGTCAAAAGTTACATCTTTTTTAGTTCTAAAAACCATCTGAAAGCATGTTGGCAAATTTGAAATAAAAACAGTTAGAGCAAAAAACTTGCTGCTGTTTCGAAGAATACATGACTTTATTTCTGCAAATAAAAATGTTAGATTTTCGATTTCTCTAAAAACAAGGACCACCCTAGTTTCCATTCATACCAAAAGAAGTACCTTATTATTAGACACAACTTTGCTGCAAAACATCAAACTTAGGCTGAAAACGTATCTTTCCAGCTAAATTCGCATTCTAGACCACTATGCATTGGTATAGCTTTCCTGATTCCAGGGTCATAAGACCCCGCTCCAGTATTTTCTCCCATTTTCGACCCATCCGTGTAAAACACAATGGATCCTGAACGCAAACTAGGTCCACCAGACTCCCATACATAGTGGCTTGATTTAACCACTTTAAAGGGAACGCAGTAGTGTGTCTTCGTTGTCATCCAGTCTTCTATTGTTTTAACATCTGAGTTCATAGATCCATAGACCAACATTAGAACACATTCCCCTACATGGTATTTTGAAAACCAGCTTCTGCAATGAGTAATGAATAGCAATGCGTCGAAATGACAATCTACCGCACTGATCGAGTGAATCGCATGTCCATGAAATGGATCTTAAATTCATAAATGAAGAAAACCCCTGTTATCTATATATAAAAATGGATTTCTGTTTGTCTGTCTGTCTGTCTGTCTGTCTGAACCTCATAGGCTCGAAAACTACTGAACCGATCAGCGTGAAATTTTGAATGGAGAAGTTTTTGGGGCCGGAGAAGGTTCTTATGATAGTTTGAGACCCCTCCCTTCTCTGAAAAGGGTGGCTCCCATACAAATGAAACACTCTTTTCTACATAACTCAACAACTAATCAAGCAAAAGAACCCAAATTTGTTTAAGTAGAACCCAAAATAAGTTTTTGAAGGCAAAAAATGTTTCTATGGTAGTTTGAGACCCCTCCTCTCTCTAGAAAGGGAGGCTCCCATACAAATGAAACAGAAGTTTCTGCATATCTCAAGAACTAATCAAGCAAATGGAATCAAATTTGGCATAAGGGGTTTTCTGGAGGCGAAACATATTTCTATGGTGGTTTGAGACCCCTCCCCTCTCCTAGAAGGGGGGCTGTTATACAAATGAAATTGAAATTTCCGCATAACTCTAGATCTAATAAAGCAAATGGAACCAAATTTAGCATGCGGGGATTTTAAAAGCAATAAATGTTTTTACGGTAGTTCGAGACCCCTCCTCTCTCTCTGGTAGGGGAGGGGGGCTCCCATACAAATGAAACACAAGTTTCTGCATTACTCGACAACTAATTAAGTAAATGGAACCAAATATGGCATGTGGAGGTTTTTGAAGGCAAGAAATGTTTCTAAGGTGACTCGACACCCCTCCGCTCTCTGTAAGAGGGGGGCTCTCATACAAATGAAACACAAATTTGTGCATAACTCGAGAACAAATCAAGCATATGGAACCAAATTTGGCATGTGGAGGTTTTTGGAGGAGAAAAATGTTTCTTTGGTAGTTTTAGACTCCTCCGCCATCTGGAAGGAAGCGAGAGGGGGGTTTCCATACAAATGCAAAACAAATTTTTTCATAACTCGAGAACTTAAAGGGTGTATTCGATAAAAATGGCACACAGAAAATCTTCTGTAACTTTTGAATCGTATGAGTAAAAAACCTAGAAATTTGAGTAGATCTTATCCATAGTGTATTATTTACATCTGCCAAGTTTCATAGTTATACATTCAGTAGTTCCAGTCATGTCGTCGAAGCAAGAAATTGTCCGTGAGAAAATGTTGTGCACTCAAAATCAAAATCCAGGGGCGTCCCACCGGTGGATTGCTAAAAGGCTTGGAATTGCAAATACAACTGTGTCTCGTGTAATAAGAACCTTCAAGGAGCGTCTGAGTGTCCAAAAGAAGGAAGGGAGTGGTCGTAAAAGTGGTCAAATGGACAGTAAAATGGCCAGGAAAGACGTACAACAATTCAAGAACCGTCCAAACATGTCAATTCGAGATGTCGCTAAAAAGTCTAAGGTGTCAGTCGGTTTTGTGCAGAAAACCATGAAGCGTGCTGGGTTACATGTTTACAAAGTGCAAAAAGCCCCAAACCGGAATGAAAAACAAAACATCACTGCGAAAACCCGCGCCCGGAAACTTTACACGAAGCTGCTCACCAAATCCGGTTGCATCGTGATGGATGACGAAACATACGTCAAGGCCGACTTCCGTCAACTTCCTGGGCAAGAATATTTCGTTGCCAAGTCGAAGTTCGATGTTCCGGAGGATGTTCGAAAGAAGAAACTATCGAAATTTGCAAAGAAGTTTCTAATCTGGCAGGCGATTTGCGGATGTGGTGAAATAAGTGCTCCCTTCATCACTTCCGGAACAATAAACGGTGCGATTTACACGGAAGAGTGCCTTAAGAAGCGTCTCTTGCCATTCATTAAGAAGCACAAAGGATCAACTCTGTTTTGGCCTGATCTAGCATCCTGCCACTACGCTCGAAACGTATTGGAGTGGTACCGAGCCAACGGAGTCAATTTTGTGCCAAAGGATATGAACCCACCAAATTCACCGGAACTTTGTCCAATTGAAAAATTCTGGGCAATTATGAAAACGGAACTTCGCAAACATCCCAAAACTATAAAAACAGAGCTAGAATTGAAGAAAATTTGAGTAAAAACAACAAAAACACTGGGAAAACCGGTTGTACAAAATTTGATGGGTGGAGTGAAAAGGAAGGTGCGGGCATTCGGGATGGGAGACGAAATTAAATAAAACATTTGTTGTTAATCAAAACTCATTAGTAGTTCTTCATTCCCTGAAAATTTCAAGAAAATCCGATAATCAGTTTAATTTTGATGAGTATATATGTGTGTGCCATTTTTATCGAATACACCCTTTATCAAGTATATGGAACCGCATTTGGCAGGTGGAGTTATTTGAAGGCAAAAAATGTTTCTATTGTGGTTTGAGACTCCTCTGCTCACAGAAAGAGGGGTCTCTCATACAAATGAAACACGAATTTTTGCATAACTCGAGAACAAATCAAGCAAATGAAACCAAATTTTGCATCTGGAGGTTTTTGAAGGAAATCAATGTTTCTAAGGTAGTTTGAGACCCCTCTGCCTTCTGGAAGGGGAGACTCCCACAAAAATGAAACATAATTTTTAGCATAACTCGAGAGCAAATGAAGCAAATGAAACCAAATTTGGCATGTGGAGGTTTTTGGAGGCAAGAAATGTTTCTATGGCAGTTCAATACCCCTCCCCATTTGAAGGGGGGGAGGGCTTCCATACAGATTAAACGCAACTTTCTGCATAACTCGAGAACTAATCAAGTAAATGAAACCACATTAAGCATATGGGGGTTTTTGGAGGCTAGATTTCTATAACCATAAAAATGAATTTCTGTCTGTCTGTCTGTCAGACCCTTATAGACTCGGAAAGTTCTCACCGACCAACGTGAAAATTTGTATGAAGGGTTTGTTGGGGCTGGGGAAGGTTCTTATGATTGTTTGAGACACCTTTCTCAGAAAGGGGGGCTCTCATACAAATAAGACACAAATTTCTTCATAACTCGAGAACTAATCAAGCAAATCGAATCAGATTTGGCATGTAAGGGGTTTTGAAGGCAAGGAGATTTCTATGGTGGTTCAAGACCCCTCCCCTTTCTGAAAAGGAGAGAGTGCTTTCATATAAATGAAACTCAAATTTGTGCATAACTCGAGAACTAATCAAGTAAATGGAACCAAATTTGGCATGTGGGGGGTTTTGAAGGCAATGATTGTATGGTGGTTTGAGAAACCACCCCCCTCTGAAAGGGAGGACTCCCATACAAGTCAAACACAAATTTCTACCAAAAATGAGAATTATCCAGGTAACTTAAACACGAAACGTGTATTTCTCGGGTAAGAAGCATGTTTTGATAGAAGTTTGAACCCCTGCTTATTCAAGAAAAAAAACTCATTCCGAAAAAACAACCAGAAACGTCCCAGTTATATTAAATTTTATGTCATTTAGTTGCAAGCGTAGCAGCGCACGCACCGGGTTCAGCTAGTTCAAAATAAAATCATGAATTCAGGATGATATCATTTCAAGTGTGGTGTAGGTAAGTATGTGAATATGAGCAAAGAGTGAACTTAGACCCCGAAAATATGTTGCTGTCATTTCATTTGTTTTGTTTTGGTTGGGAGATTGCCCGCAGTAGTCGATATTCAATTGTAGAAGAATTTGAGATCCTGGTCCCTGCTGCAACGATGGACATCATCACAAACCTAGTAGGAACTCCCAAAAATTTACCATTGTAGATAGAAACCGATTTCTTAGCATTTGCAGCGGCTGTGTAATAGCTCGGATTAGTGCGAATTGAATCAGAGATTGTTCGCGGGATGCAGTTTCCAGACAAGATTATTCGAAAATTCCTTCCTTTTTCAAAAAGACCAATACTCACCAACTAACTCAAACTGCAACGGATACTCGAATTCCTCGTCGGTGGCCCGCAACCGGTAGATGACGGAACCGACGGTGGCATCGGCTGGGACCAGCACCAACCGCATCCGTGTCGAGGGGTCAAACTTGGGGTCCAGTCCGACGACCGTCCGCTGTATCAGGCCGACCAGCAGCCAACACTGCCAAATGGCGAAGGTGAGGAACATTCTGCAATCAAGAGAAGAAAACATCGATATAAGTTAGAACACAGTGGCAATTTTGGTAGAATGTTACGATCGTAAAGTGGTGTAACTTATGATTGCTTAGATACTGCCAATGTATATGTAGATGGAGGCGGCAACAGTTTGGCTAATGAAGCCATTACGGTGTCTCTTGAATGTCGCTGTCGTTGCGGCGTAACAAACATTGTATTTCGAGGAAAATATCTCCACACGGCTCTGGGCTGTGCCTAACGGTCGATTGTGTGTAAGCTCGCTCGTCGGTGCCACTATACATGCACGCGTTATGGAAATCAAGGGGCAAGATGTATAAATATTTATTATAAACGCAGTAATTTATCGACGATTAGACGGGATTTATGGTTACGCGGATAACCAATGCGCGCCTTAAAAAGGGGTGCGCGGCTCGGTTGCTCGTTAAAAAATATTTGATGCTACCAGGCATAATTTTGAATAACCAGCAGCAGGGTGCATACTTACTGTCCAAGAGCGTGGTGCGAGTCGGTTGGTAAGGTTGTGTGCCGTGATAATTTAACACCTTCCTAATCGTTTACATTTACGGCGACCGTAGCAGTTAACCTCTCCTAGGTAGGTAGGTAGATGCTTCTTTCCAAATGTGGACAATTGTTCCGACTCGAATGTGAGAACTAGATTGCGTGATCAGCTGCCCGCCCCAAGGAACGATGCATATTTTAAAAACCTTTCTGTCAACATTTAGCGCGGCCAACCGACAATGCCGATGGTCGGTTTTCACACACTCTTTCAAAACGCAATCGATCGATTACTTTCAGATCATGTATGGGGAAGCCCTGTTGGCGACCAGTTGTAGAATCTTTCATGTTGCAGAGGGTTGAGACAAAGATACGGTGACGGACGGAACGCACCCCGATGAGACTCATGCAGCGTTGAGCTAAATGAATAAACGATGGGATATCCTTGGGCGATGCAGCTCATTTGATTGCCGTCCATAGTTATACGCAACGTTATGTGGTTTGTTGTTGTCATGTCGGATCCGGAGAGAAATGATTGGTTAATTAGCAGTGGCGCACAGTGAGCTGATTGCACTCTTGGACAGTTACATGCACATCTTGGTGAGTAATTAACATAATAGGGGTATTAGGAGCAAACTGAGCATACGGGGTGAAATGAGCTATCGAGTTATGCTGAAATAAAACTACACATTACATTCAATCCGTTAAATGACGTACAAATATATTCCATGCGTCTTGAATTTCTAAACAGCAATCCTTACTAAGCTCTCATCCTCGGGCGACACGTCCAAAAATCCGATATCTCTCAATATCTGCACAACATCCTTCAGGTGTTCCCCATCGACCCGACAGTATTCCACTCCCTCCAGTTGCGCCATCATCAGCTCTTCCAAAAACAGTCCCACTTCCTCTGACCTCTCGCCGAATGCTTCCGCCACCAACGCTTGCAGTATGTCATTGCACTGTTCCAACGTCTTGCGCAATTCATGTGTGTCCATCCGGGGATCTTCCAACAGTTGGGTCAGTCTGCCAAGAGTTTCCTCTGCCTGGGCCAGATCTTTGTCGCCTCCGGTGCCACCAGCAGCATCCGACATCTCGAGACTGTTGTCGTGTTCTTGTTGGTTGGAGTGGTTAGACGATTTCCAGATGTCAAAGGTGTTCGCCTTCTACGGTTGCTGCGATCCAGTAGAGTTACAAGCTTTAGCACTTTTTCCCTGTCTTATTGCATTCTGGAAGTCGTCTTACCGATAAGCACCCGACAACGACAACGACGACGACGAAGATGAGAAGGGCCATAAATTCTGCTGAGCCAAGGAAGCTGGCACCGAGTCAAGATACGGGAGAGACCCCGTAGAACAATGCAAGATTAATGCTGTCGCTAGTTCAGATGGCACACGAGAGAAAGAGGGAAGAAATTGGCATCTATTTCTGAACATGGTTAGAAGAATCCTACTACGCTTATCTCGTCGTCGTCGAAAGCAGAGGCAACGACCTTTTTCCGTCAGTCCCGGGGTCAACTACTGGAAACCTAATCCTCACGCTAATGGCATATAGTTCTACAAAGTTGCACACGTTGGTCTTAGCAATGCAATTGATGACCCCGTTCCCGTGTTCTGTTCCAGGGTGCACTTCTTCGCGTGACACCGAATCTGACAGTGCGAGTCCACGACGGTGTAATTATCGCCTATCCGAGATCTTCAGAATCGATCCGGTGCAGAAAAAGAGGGCAGAGGGGAGGAGCAAAGGTCACTACCAGTCGGAATTTTGATGAGGATCATTTCCCTTCGTTGATTGAATTAAGCGTGAGCAGCAATCTGCTGTGCTCGGTGACCTTTAATGGGGATCTTTTGTTTTGTCCGTTTTTCTCCTTTTCCTTTGCTGTTCGTTCAATTTTAATCACTTTTTACAGCTCACCCTTTTCCATCCATTGAGAGTGCCATCAGCGCCCGAGTGAGAGCAGTAAAATTATTTGCTATCGTTCACGTTTCTGCGACGGACGCTCGAGAACATCCTCTCAGTGAAGGTTTAACGGCAAGTAATGCACTTTGGGCCCCATTCGCGTTTTGATTGATCTCACCCTTTTTCACTGTGATTCGGAGTCGGGCGAGGGCATCCATCACCCACGGAACAAAACCGTTTTCTCCTGGCGGGAGATTTCCAATCTCACAGTAATGCATCGCTATACTCTCCCCTTCCCCCAATGAATATCTCTGAAGAACTTTTTTAGAGGTTCGAAAATGTTTTTGCAGTAATGCTGCTGTGAAGGTGGGCGTGGTTGAATACTCTATGCAGTTACATCACGATCTCCTTAACCGATTTGGATGAGGTGTACAGCTTTGTTTTGTGGAATTCTTAAGGAAGACACTGTGAAACATACACGATCGTTTGTTGACTGCTAAGGTGAGTGCGTACAAATGATTTTCAGCTATAAATTAGCTTTGAGGAAGAACAGAAGTTTACTTCATAGTATCGTTCCAACCCCTTCCCGCTCAGCTGAATCCAAATCTATTCCTTATTATTTTCTTAGATTATGAGTTTTTTTTAGCATGAAGTCGTGACCCAGTAAAGTATTATGAATTGTGTAGTTTGATGCGGCCAAGAGTACTAAAAAAGTTCAACGACCTGGTGAATTTGGATCACAAGCGCGGAGCAGGAAGGAAACCGGGAGCAGCATGTTGGAAGACGAGGGGAAAGGTTAAGGGTAATTTCACCTGAAATCCCAACATTTCAACACGTGATGTTGCCAAAAAGGTTATGCCAAGAGCTAGATTATACGCATTCAAGGCTCAATGCTTCCCAAACCGCGATGACCGGTAGCAAACTGTTGCCAAGACCCGTGCTAGGAAGCTCTACATGGATATGTTGACCAGATACAGTTGCTGTGTAATGGATGACGAAACATACGTCAATGCAGACCTCCAACAAATGCCAGACAGAAGTTTTAGCAATTATTAATTCGAAATGGTTGATCGTTTCAATAGGAAAAAAATGCCAAAATTCGCATGAAATACCTCATTTGACATCTGCACTAATGGAAAGCAAAGTCAAATTTTCGTCACATTACGCACCATCAATGGTTATCAAATTTACTTGACTAAATGCATTAAAAAACGTCTTTTGCAAATTTTCGGCGCAGCACAATGAAAAACAACTTTTTTGCTGGATTTAGCTTCAGGCCAGTATTCTGAAAGCGTTATGAAATGTTATGTAATTAATTCGGTGCATTTTGTCCCCAAGAAATTGCATCTTAGTTTGTACAAAAAAATACTTCCCATTGAGTGGATCGCTGAGCACACTTTTCTCCTGTGCTATATTTTTTTTAGTGTCTACAAGCATTGCAATATCCTGGGTGTTCCTGTTAAATGCCGAAGGTTTTTATTTTGTACTGTGCCTGCAACCAGGCAAAGAATTTTTTTTTGCTACGTCAAATAGTTTTTTTTTCTTCATTATAGAGACTTTCAGCCCTGAGCTGGTTCGTCTCTTAAGTCAAGTAGTTGTTTGTTTCATTCATGATGAGAATGCAATGATAGAAAATTAAAAAATTAACATCTAGGTGAAAATTCAAAGCGTTCACATCTATTCTATTGTTGTATTGAATAACAGAGCCGATGTAATTGATTAATAATTGAATAATCTTCACTCTCTCTTGAAGTTTTGTTTTTTGTCTCACCAGGTAATCGAAAGTTAACTGTCTCCATCCATCCATTATTCCTGCTAGCCTCTGCTGTAATCCATCCAAACCGGTCCTACACTAACACAGGTACAAAATGTAGGAGCGTTTCTACAGTTTGGTTTCCACAATTTGTGCAGTTTTTGTTCTCCACTCGTCGCATTGCAAAAAGTAGCACTCTGCGCTCACATTTTCTAATCATAAGCATGAGCATGATTGATCGCCCGAGGTTCCTACTCCGTTATTGCCAGATCAGCTGTTATTACACAGAGAACCGACAGATGATGCTTGGGACTAACATACATTTTCAATGTTGGATAACGATTTATCCGAAATTTATTTTGATTTTAAACAAGCAGATAAATCTAATTAAAAACAAACTATACTCGATTGATTGGCAAACCCTAATTCTCAATTTGTCAACAGAGCAGACCGTATTTGTATTCTATCATAACATATTCGATATAGTAGGTACTGCAGTACCCCAAAGACATTGGAGAAAACCAGATAAGAATACGATGGGGTATAGTAAGAAAATTATAAATCTCAAAATACGAAGCAAAAAGCGCATAAAGCTTATAAAAAATATAAAAATGATGTGAACCTCACAATATATATAACTATCTGTGATTTAGACATGAAGATCGCACATAAGGAGTATAATAGAACAACTGAAACTAATATCAAATCAGACCCGAAATCGTTTTTCAACCTAGTTAAAGGTAAGCAGAAGTTAAGAAATTTTCCAACAAAGATACAATTCAACGACAAAGACGGTAGAAATCCAACCGAAATCAATAGCTGATTTTTTTCAAGCTGTTTACACAACTCGTGACAACAAGGATCGAGACTATCAATTTTTCTCATATCTTACTGAACCTTCATTAAATGTGACTGTTGATAATGTATCCGTCAACGAAATTTTGCTTTCTTCAAGCACATTAGACGCTTCTAAAGGAGCTGGTCCTGATTGATTACCGCCAGTATTATTGAAAACATTGTCAAAGGAATTAGTGAAACCCTTGTTTTGGTTGTTTAATTCATCTCTAAAAATGGCATATTTTCCCTCATTTGGAAGGAATCGTACTTGGTTCCGATCTTCAAAAGCGGTAAAAAATCAGATGTTAAAAACTATCGTGGGATTGCAGTATTATCTTGTATTCCCAAACTATTTGAGTCCATTATCAATCAACATATTTTTTCACAAGTAAAAAACGTTATTTCTACCAAGCAACATGGCTTTATGAAAGGACGCTCTACTACTAAAAATTTGCTAAATTTGGTAAATTTTTCAATTAGTGCAATGGATGAAGGTTATTATGTTGAAACCTTTTTCAATGACTTTAGCAAAGCATTTGATAGAGTCGATATTCCTTTGTTGCTTTTCAAATTGTTTAAGATAAGTTTCAATCACAATTTATTAAATTGGATTCAGTCATACTTACGTGGAAGAACACAACGAGTAAGATTTGAAGGAAAGCTATCATCGGTTTTGAATGTTACTTCGCGAGTTCCATCGGAGTCCTCAATATACTGAGAAAGCAATGGAAGAGAGCAGCGCTCAAAGCTGCCAAATCCGTGGCGGCCCTTGATGTCTAGCCAGGAAGTCCCAACCGCCACCCAAGAAGACAACCGAAATCTTTCAACATGACGTGTTATAGATATTAAGAAGTTGCAATATCCAATTAGCTCTTAAGTTCTTTGTAATTACAAAAACGGCCCGAATGACCAATTGGTTGAACGGTTTTAAATAAACAAACAACAACAACAACAACCACAGGGTTCCCATCTAGATCCTTTACTATTTATTTTGTTTGTGAATGATGTTGAATATATTTTACGCCAATGTTTTGATATATGCAGACGACATGACACTTTTCATGAAAATACGTAAATCATCTGACATTGAAGTCTTCCAAAGAGAAGTTGATAATTTTCATATTTGGTGTTCAAAACGCTTGCTAGAGATTAACGTTAAAAAGTGCATCTCAGTCTCATTCACTAAAAGCGCAATGTAAGGCAAGACACCATCACTATAGGTCAACAAACTGTTGAAAAATGCAATCAAGTTAGAGATTTTGGAGTCATTGTTGACTCCGAGCTCACTTTTGTAGAACACTATAACAATATAATTTACAAGGCAAGTAATATGCTCGGATTCATCAAAAGGTTTATCTTTCATTTCAATGATCCCTACACCCAAAAGTTGAAAAGGTGGCAAAAAATGCGCTGCCCAAAAATTGCAATTTTTGTAATTATATCTTGAGAAAACCGCTTGATACGCAAAATACATTTTTGCCCATGTTGATCCACATGGCATGTTACGAAATAAACGAAGCTATGCAAGTATGTGCGATTGACGAGTTGCACTTAGGCTGGTGGAAAACACATTCAAGACTCACCACCTAACGCACACATTGAATTTTTCGAAGCAAATTTATGTGTTGCTTTTTCGCCCACAGCCAATATTGCATTTTGTCTCCAAGTTACGGTTTATAGCGAAAAATGAAACAAAATCATGTGAAATTGCAATTCAATCTTGCTATTTTACTTTGGGTGTATACAATAAAAACGTTGTATGTAACATATGTTAGGACCCTTCTTGAATACTGCAGCGTGGTTTGGGATCCAGATCAGAATACACGTAAAGACCTTATTTAGTCCGAACAGAAACAGTTTTTATTGTATGCTTTGCGTAAGTTAGGATGGAACTCTTTTCGGTTACCTGCTTATGAATCTCGATGTATGTTAATTAAAATAGATGGTCTTGAAAAAAGACGTAAGTTTGCAATTCTATCATTTATAAACGATGTTATTGGGCAAAGATTAAATGACGAAGGAATTTTAGGGAAGCTCAACTTCTATGCTCCTACCCGTTACTTAAGAAGCAGGAATTTATTCTACATTAATAATCAAAGAACTAACTATGCCCAAAATTGACTCATAAATAAGATGATGTCTTGCTATAACAAATACTGCAATTGATCTTACAATGAATAAAAATCAACTAAAATAAGTATTTTTCTCTCAATATCTGTAAGTGTAGAACTAAGACAAGAATGTAAAACCGATCTACATATATGATTGACGACAAATAAATTAAAAAAAAAGTGTGATAACTGCTACTCCCATACTGAGGCAATACCGGCGCCGGCCCCGCCCGAATGCGGGTTAAGTAGGTAATGGGTAAGAATGGGTTGACATGGAATTCGCTTTGAAGGAAGCCGCGGAGTCCACTGCACTTCCACGAGAAATCATTGGGATGTTGGATACAGTGGTTGGATTCGCAGCGGGATTCGTTTTGGTAAAGGTGTGCTGGAATTCAACTGACGTCCGTAGCGAATTAGATATTTTACTATGTTCCCGGATTATTCTCTGTACAGAGATGCACTGTAAGATTATTCAAATTTTGGCACCGATTGGAACCAACAGTAAGGAGGCTGTTGGGTCCACTCACGAGTGTGGGTGGTTTATTGCAGTAGAACACAAGAATACATTAAAACATCGAGTTTGACGACCGATTTCAACCAACAGTAAGGATGTTGTTGGGGCCACTCAAAAGTGCGGGTGAAGGTTTTGTTAAATGTTGTTCAGATGACAAAGTTCTTTTGAATCCAGGAAATATTCGGTAGTAATTAGTTCAATTACTTAGTATCAATCGAGCAGTTTTTGATTTCGAGTTGAAGAGGCGTCTCGTGATCAAAAGCACAACCTGCCCTAAGTTGAGTTAACTTTCAATTATTTTGATTGACAATCGTATGGCAAATGCTGAAGTTGCTTCAAATTGAAAAATTCAGGATTGCCAGTTTTCTTGGAAAACGCCAATTGAAATTTCCCGATTTTCCCGAACATCACTTAGTTTAAAAATTCATAACTCAAGAACGATTCATCGTAGAACAATTTTTTTTCAAACTGTAATGAAATTTTCTCAAGAACTCGGAGAAAATATAATATCAAAACAATTTCCTACAAAATTTTCCGTAGTGTAGAAAAATTGCTAGGAAAAGCTGGAAAAACCATTTTCTGAATCATGAAAAATTTGAAAGAAAATATTTTCTTGTAAAAACCCTCGCATGCCAAATTTGGTTCTATTTGCTTGATTAGTTGTTAAGTTAGCAAGTAATTTGTGTTTCATTTGTATGGGAGCCTTTCCTTTCAGAGGGGAGGGGACCCAAAAACCCCTGGATACAAATTTTCATAACAGTAGGGCTAAATCTCATATATGAGAGCCTCCCTTTCCGAGGTGGGAGGGGTCTCGAACTACCATAGAAACATTTCTTGTCTGCAAAATCTTCCACGTGCCAAATTTGGTTCCATTTACTTGATTAGTTCTCGAGTTATGCAGAAATTTCTATTTCATTTGTATGAGAGCCTCTTTGATAGACTTCGATAAAAAATTCCAAAAAGCCCTACATACCAAATTTGGTTCCATTTTCTTGATTAGTTCTCGAGTTATGCAGAAATTTGTGTTTTATTTGTATTGGAGCCCCCCCCCCCCCTTTCCAGAAAAAGGAGGGGTCTCAATCCATCATAAAAACCTTTTTCGGCCCCAAAAACACCTGCATACAAATTTTCACACCGATCAGTTGAGTAGTTTCTGAGTCTATAAGGGTCAAACAGACACAGACAGACAGAAATTCGTTTTTATGTTTATAAAGATTCAAATGTATTTCCTTCATAGCGATTATATTTCTCCTTGTCTGATGCTTGAAGGCGTCTATGGTCAAAATAAATAAACACATAAATGTTGTTAATTTTATAATTAATATTTATTTATTTCTAAATCAATGAAACCCCCCGTTTTCTTTTAATTTCTTCTTATTTACTAGTTTTACAATCATTTCTGATCCTATGTCGTGAACTTCGTGTTGGATTCATATTGTCGGAAGATTTCCGTTTGTTTTGTTTTATCGAGAGGATAATATACAATATTCTCTAGGTTTTTTGATTCATCAGAGAATTAATCAACATAAATGCTATCTTTGTCGTTTGGGGTAAACGAATGATATTTTTATGTTGGAACAAGATTATTTAACTTTTCCAGTATCATTTTTTCAGCGTCTTTATAATCTTTATCGTTTGCATGTATAAATTGCCAGTCTTTTTAAAACTGTTGTTTTGCATCTTCTGATGTCGCCCAGTCATAGATTATTTATAATTGCTATTTATTTCTGCAGTCTTTCTAAGACATGCGTCCTTCGCCATTCGTTTTATGATGCTACCTATACCATCACATGGACCTTTTCAGCGAGACGTTGGAAAAATGTGCCATTCTGCTAAAACTTTAATTATCAAAAAAGTGATGAGACTTGTATCCGCATGTAAATTAGTTTTATTCAAAGCATCAAACAAGAATTTCATATTTTCGTGCATCATGTAAATACAAACATTCATTGCTGATGAATCATTAGTATAAACACATTTTTTAGGCCTAAGTTTCCAAAAATCGTCATTTTTGGAAACTTAGGAAACGTAGTAAATTAAACAGATTCATGTTCATTTTTGCATAATTCTAAATATTGTTTATATAATGTATCCAACGGTGCAGGTAAAAGGCGCTTTTGAAAGTTTTGACGAATTCCATTGGGTAATTTTGCCAGGAAATGGCCGATTGATGTCGTCTCTGAGATAAAAACTATTGACATTTTTTTGAACATCTGAACTATGTAACGGTCGTCCAGTTTTTGACAAAGTTAGAATTCCCAAATCGTACTTTTTCGACTCAGTAACTATATGTTGAGTAGCGTCTTCCAAGTAAGATTTTATTTTTTCATGTGACCAGTTTCTTGGCAAAAGGCTTTAGAAAAAGCTGATTTCATATTTGATAGCAGTTTATCGAATTCCTCCGACACGTCAAAAATTTCATTTGGAAACCATGTTCCTATCGTTTTAAAAATTAGTGAAAATATTTCAGTTGCTTTAGAGAAGCGATAAATGCTACTCTTCGTCTCCTGCAACATCTTCACAAGGCGGGACACGGTGGAATGGTGGATTCCAAGCCTTTTGCCGATCCATCTGTGCGACTGACCAGGATTATCGATCACCGCGCCCAAGATTTGCTGGCGTAGGTCTTCTAGTTTCGAATGCATCTTGAAAACTGCTTGACAGATTGCGATAAAACATAAACACATAAACATAGTACTTTAAACTAGTATTACACAAAATTTTATTAATTTTTACCCACGCGATAAAAAGTAACACCCAAAACAAAGTGTCGCATTTTTTCCGAGTCCAATCTTTAAAAGCATCTAATCGTGATAACTTTCCTTCGATATATATTCCTAAAAACTATGCAAGAGCTTGTATATTTTTCTTAATTAATCAATGATTCTACGAATTCTCCCGAAGTTGGAGGTGAAGTCTGATCCTCAATTTTAGCTTCTGCAGAAACTGTCAAGGGAATGTTCTCCTCACTAGTATTTGTAAACCTTAAGCAACATTTCGTGCATAATTTCATTTTATTCGTTACCCAATCCATGCGCCTGGAATGTAGCTTATCTAAATAACTCTGAGTAATGAACGGATACTAATATTCGAGGTGAAAAAATGATGTGTTTGTTCGCAAACGCCCTTATATAGGAATTTGTTGTGTACCTACACACTACCAAAATGTCATGTAAATTTCTGTCCCCTGAGACCGACACATGCAAGTGTCTTGTAGCACATAAGAATGAGTTGAAAGAGATGAGAAAATAAACTCAATCAAACACATATTTCGTCGAATTGCGTATGTATCAGTTTCAGGAGACATAATTTTACACGAAATCTTTCTTTACGTTCTTCTACTTTTTACGAACATGAATTACGTCTCGTGTAAAATTCAAAATTTCTAAGTGTGTACTATGAATCGTTCTTGAGTTATGCATTTTCAAATTCAATGATGTGTGTGTGTGTGTGTGTGTGTGTGTGTGTGTGTGTGTGTGTGTGTGTATGAGAACAATCTAACACCCACTGGCCGTCAATGGTATTATGGAAGAAATCTGTTTACAAAAATCATTCAAGTGACCATTGGAAGCAGCTTTAATCCGGGAGCTAGAAAGTGATAGCTCTACTGCAGATCCAGCAACCCATTTCAGAATGTCTAGAGCCCATTCCAAGGTTACTTTCACAACAATAAGCCCTGCATGTAAACATTACCGATATCATTTGGATAAGGGCACTGCAACACATTTCCAGTTTGGGAAATGTAAAATTTCCAAACCAGGCACGTATTTAGTATTATTTGAAAATAGGATTAGAATATAGAATGGTATATAGTTATAATCAGATACATCTCACCCATGGCCGCCTCCTTAATGACAGTATCTTGTTCATTCGTAAAAAAAAAACGACGTTGATTCGTAATTTAATTCATGCACTCGCGTCAAAATAAGCGCAAAAATTATCGTAGCTAAACCGCCCCTTAGATATGGCCAAATGGCCGTTTTCTACATTGCACTGGTTTTGTTTTTTTTTCAATCCACATTCTGACAATAATCAAAATCCCCGTTATGAGGCAACTCTATATCAAACTTCAAAACTGCTAATAATCATCGATTCATTCCCGACAAATCGGAAAAACACTCTAAATTAGAGCGATTCCACGAACAAGTGGGAAATTTTTCCAGTTTTTATTTTTTGTATTTTTTGATTTGCATGAAACCTTGCATACAAGTTTTTGGGGAAGAAAAACGCCGTTTTGCATACTTGGTTCGCCATTTTGAATCTAGCCTTACTTATGAGAAGGGCCTATGAAAAATGCACACGATATCTCCAAAAAATTGTATCTCGGAAATGGTTTGTCCGATTGGTTTGGTGTCTTCGGCGAAGTTTTAGACAATTGTTGGTGCTATATGGAGAAAATATGCACGGTAAAAAAAAAGTTTTGTTTTTGTGTTTTGAACTGAAATATAGATTTAATTTAAAAGTTACATGTCAATAATTTTTTAATTATCTTTATGTTATAGCTGACTGAAAATGCTATCTTGTGCACAGTGGGTTGTTCTGGAGAAAAATGGGTTACAATGAAAAAATTTTTTTAAAAATATTACAATTTTCAAAAAAGCTATTAAAAAAAGTCAAAAAAGTTTTTCATCCTAATTTTATGAAAGTACATCAAATTTGCAAGCAAAAAGTACTTCGGTAACATTTTTCTAAGATGCACCGTTTAGAAGATATTACTGATTTAATATTGATTTTTTTGATAACTTAATAAGTTTTGGCCCTTTTCGGATGTATTCCGTGTTTTTACAGTTTCAAAAGTATTTTTTTCAGAAAGATTGGAAAATTTTGAGTTAAAATGACACTGACAGCTTAAAGATTCGAGTGAAATTCTCTGCCTTAAAAGTATTTTGAAAAACAAGTTACAAAATCCCACTATCAGGAACAATGATTTCTTCAAGTGATTTTTGGTGCGTTGTGCTGAAAACGTGCTAACAAGTATTAGATACAGGTAATTAGATACCAGTTAGCTGTACTACGTACAGTTGGTGATTGTAAACATGGTTCTTGTTGGAACTAGTCCACCATGGCCACGCTGGCCATAACGAGGCTAGCTCCGTCGATGACCGTTTCTTAATAATAAATAAAAAGAACGCAGTCTTAGTCACCTTCCATCAAACTAGACGGCTGCCGACTGATACCTCAGTCAACAACCGCCGCACTCTTTATTCATTCCAGGTATATACAATTTACAATCTTCTTCAATAACAATATACCTACGCCAGCAAATCTACCTCGCTCCAACTCTCCAAACTCGTACCTGAAGGTTCGACGATACCTGAGCGTTCAACTCTACCTATCTTCCAACAGTCTTTACCCAGCATTCTATGATTTCTACCCGTGAAAAACTATCAATTTTATCATTGTTACCAAAATCATGGTCAGTACAAAAAAATGTAGACGAATTTAAAACCAGTAGAAATATGGCATCATATGCAAGAAAGGAAAGAGATAATGTATGTGATTCATCTCAAGGTTTTTAGGAAAGTTTAAGGAATTTTTAGCTATTTGTGACTTTTCTAAAACTTACAGCTTCATTTTGCAGGATGAAGTTCAATCACACCATTGGAACGTGCAACAGGCCACAATTCATCCTTTCGTAATATATTATACTGAAAATATGCAAATTAAACATTTTAGCTTCATTATAATTTCTGAAGAACTAAGACATGATTCAGTCGCTGTTAATTTGTTTATTGATAAAATTATAAACTTTTTACAAATTGATCAAAATAAAAACATAAAAAAAAATTATTTTATGTCAGATGGTGCTGCTTCACAGTATAAAAACCGAAAAAACAAACCAATCGGACAAACCGTTTCCGAGATACAATTTTTTGAAGATATCATGAAGATATCAAGTATCGGAAGACACCAAACCAATCGGACAAACCGTTTCCGAGATACAATTTTTTGAAGATATCATGTGCATTTTTCATAGGCCCTTCTCATAAGTAAGGCTAGATTCAAAATGGCGAACCAAGTATGCAAAACGGCGTTTTTCTTCCCCAAAAACTTGTATGCAAGGTTTCATGCAAATCAAAAAATATGAAAATTACTCGTTGCTGAAATGATATGGAACCGCTCATTAATAATTTTTGTTTGGGTGTCACAATACTTCCACTAATTAATAAAACTAAGCGGATGTAACTCTTTAAGTTAAATTACGAATTATTGTTTGATTTTTGTTTTCGCGAAAACGACATAGGAAAAACAAAACACGTCAGTTTCAAAGCACGGCTTGCTGCGATTTCATGCATTTTCGAAGTTAGTGATGTTCGGGAAAATTGGAAAACTTCAATTCTGAATTTTTGAATTCATATAGGGTAACGGGATGTAATGTCAGCCTAGCTCCTTCATTCGGCCTATGTACCAAAAATATGATTAATTCACCGATAATCAACAAAATTATATTCCTATCAGGATGACCGATTTATTTCAAGGCAATTGAGACATTATTAATCAATTAATAGTAGCTCACTTCCGCGTTATTTTCGATTTCCTCAACTTTTTAGACAATATGACTTTACTGGTTAAGCTGAACAGATTATCTACACGATCTTCGAATGATCTTAATTTTCAGAAATTGAACCTATAAACCGAATAATACAGCCAAGATGTACAGAAAATAGTCACACGTTATAAACTAACAGGTCACATAGGTAAAATAACAATGATTTAACAAGAAAACCATAGACCCAATGTTAGGAACATATTTTTGTTCCACGTTCCCAACTATGGCCTGTTATATGGAAAGCGTAGTAAAAATGTTGTTATTGGTAAAATTTACAATAAAAATGTCTGAGTTTCGATTGAAAGTTTTCCATATGGGTCATCTTAATACAAACTAAAGGAACAAAATCTGTGTAGAGTGAATTATAATGTTTTGATTATAAAATGGTCGCTAAATCATATGTGAAAATCACTTAAGTGTTTCTTAGCAGTTTTAGTATAGTTTGATTGATGAAATTGTTTGTTAGGTAGAGCGAATACAGCTAGAAACGCATTGAATCAGAAAATCAGAAAAAAAATCGTGCGAAGACAACATTTGATAACAAATCTGTCGAATGGGACGAACTTGCATCCATGAATAGACCCAATTTGGCGCTTATAGACCGACATTACATCCATATCCCTCGAATGTTTCTGACTTGATCAAATGAATTGTGTAACTTTTCGTGATACATACTATCAAATGTCATATTGAACATATCTAAGGAAGTGTATAACTAGTTAAATATCGCTTCCAGCTCAAATACTTTATGAGTTATAGTAAAAAATGTAATCGATTGTTGCATATTAGGCTGAGTCAAGGGACACATACCCTATCAATGAACCCTTCGCGTGGACAAAGTTTCGTAACAATCTGAGACCCTTCGGCCCAATCTGTACGATGAAAAAAAATCCCCAGCACTCTGCGCTCACATTTTCTATTTACAAACAAACACAGTTTCCACAAAATTTTGGATCGATAAAGATTGGTTTTTCAGCAAATACAGTATAAGCTGCAAAGAAGGTTTTAGAGATGCAAGTCCTGCTCCTACAAATGAAGCATCCGTTTACACTTGATGGCTCAATGTTACTTCTCATCTTTGGTTACATTTAGCTTCAAAATCAATCCATTGTGCATAATGGGTTATGAAACCATTGTTGTTTGCTAAGTAATTCTTTATAGAACCCACGAAGAACTTCAAAAACCAACAGAGTTTGCAGAATCTAATCAAAAAAATAAGAGAAAATATAGACTCAGCGATTTCTCCATACCTTCTTATGACAAAAAACTCCTCTCACCTATGAAGATCAATGTTAGAGCGTGCAACAGCAGCAGCGGCAGCCACAACGTAAGATTCCTGACAAGGCCGCTCTCCACTTTAGGGCAGCCATCGTCGTCGTCGCCTCGCTGGCGGCAATTGACGGCTTAGGCCCGTCTCCTAGCTCGGCCTCCCCTCACACATCAACCGTCTATTTTCAATAAGTGTGTACAAATTGCAAATTCGCGTTCACAGCTCCCAGTAAGCGCACCCTGTTGACCATTTGGAAGCGAAAAAAAAAATCCGCTACTCGCTCGCTGTCGATATAAATTATCGACTCGAGCTTTTCAATGCACCGTTTTTTTTCGTTGTTTCAAACGAGAGAAGAAGTGGAAGTGAGATAGACCTATCTTAAAAGATTCATGTAACCAGTTCCATTACCATATGTTTCACCCCGTCGTTGTCACCGCGCTCATACTAAGCAGCTTGATCCAATCAACAATGCATCGAACGAATGGGCATTACAGCCCGAGCTTTAGGCTTATTCTAACTCATATGCGCCCACTTTTAATTTATAGTCCATTGCTTTTAGTGACTTTGTTACGCAGAATTGCCCCCTGTCGTCCCCTTGCCACCCCTGCAAGAACAAGATAAGATAAGGAAACCACCTTATTCAATTAGTCGATCTATGGCGAAAAAACAAATCTCCATCGGCATCTCGGTTTCCATCATTCCGAGCCGGGTCATAATGAAAATGAACGCGCGAAAAGCGCTGTTACAAGTGTCATTCCGCGAGATTAGAAACGACCTCCTACAAGCTCTCATATGGCATCTGGACGTTCTTGAAATTGTTTTAATCCTTCGATTGATGGTACTTGTTTGATTTGATTGCTTTTCCTCGGCGAGTGAGCTAGCTTAGTTGCTGAGAGGCAATGTGCGTTGGACAATTTCACGGAGACTGGTAATTAGATTTAATGAGCCATTCAAAGGGTGTAACTGACCGGTATCAGCGAAACTTTCATCCGATACGATCGACACTTAAAGTTTTATCGATGGTTAAATGAAGTGGGCAATTGAGCTATACCTTGAGTCGGACAGCAAATCGATGGAATATCCATTTGTTTTTCAAATATTGGTTTAGTGTTTTAATGATCGTATAGATTTGCAATATTTGAGGCGTGCTACTCTGAACAAGGGATCTTACAGTCTGGTCAGTGTAGCAGAAGCAAATCAGTACGGTTTGTTATTCTCCCAACAACGTTAGGCATTGAATATAATTTTGCTTGTCTTGGACGAATTCAAAGATCAGTATTCTGTCCCGCGCTCGAAAGCCATGATTTGTTATCACAAAACCCCGATTCGTCTATCACCCATCCAACACTGCACGAACGGCCAACCAAACAGTCAAATGTCAACTACCACTCAAAGCTACATGGGTAACAGCGAGACAGAGAGAATCCTGCCTCGGTGCAACGCCAAGGCTGGGTCATTCCATAAATCGCTCAACCTTTCGCACCACCACTGCCGCCACCTTGTGTACACGTACCTCGCGGGCCATTTCGCATAATTTCAGCAAACCTATCAACACTAATCGCGATGCCTATCAATCAGCTTGCTCACGGCGTGATCCCCAATGGGCCAACGGACAGCCACCGAAGGCGGAGACGCGGGGCACACCCTTTACGGAATTCTTGCTCCGTTAATATGTTGCACACTACGACCCGGGTTGTTATCTCACCTACCTACCTTCATGTGATCTACGGACTTTTGAACGCTTTACGAGTCTGAACTAGGCTCTGTCTGTTGGGTCATTGTTCTTTGGTGCAAACTAAACACGGTACCTGGTACGTATCTCACTCAACACAGGGGGGAGGAGCTATTATCTTTCGGGATGCTGAATGTTGTGCAGCGCTTGGTCCTTGAGCCCTTGAGATTAATTACCGGCGATAGCGAACCGTGACACCCGGGTGCAACTGGCAGAAATCCTATTTATCACCTTTGGACCCCATGTTGCTTACCCAGGGGTGGTCGTTTGACGATTTCCCAACAGCTGCGGTCCAACTGTCACCATTTTAATCACGAGATGAGTTATGGATCTAGACTGATTTCCGCGAACATTTGTCATTCGGTTCTATGCTCGGCAAACATTCAATGTCAGTTGTGAAAGGGAACACCACCGTCAACACTGGCAAGCAACCGTAAATTAGGGAAAAAATAGCTTTTTCCTCGAAGGAAAGCTGTTTCGCCTCTGGCTGATTCCCTGTTTAGGCGCATTACGACTATGATGATGATGATGATCGCTATGATGACGGCAATCGCCAGCTCGAGACCATATCGGGAAGGATTTGATTACCTCGCTGAATGGGTTTTATGACGCTTTGCAACAGAGTTGCAGGCAAAATTAATCAGACTTTGGGAGGTCCATTCTAGGAGGGTCTCCGACTGGAGTGTTTTCATGTTTTTTCTTGTTTTTCATAGATATATCATTGCGTAACAGTGATCGTTGGTGAAGGGGTATTTGTGGTGAGTATGCCATTCACTATACAGGCTTTTATTAAATTTTCTTCTAAAACCTCTTCTTTTTAGCCTTTCGATGCATTTCAAGCTACAATTAGCTCATTACCTACTGCGTGTAGGTAATGAGCAATGAGCTTGGCCAAACCCTTCTAACATAGTATGTAAGGTACACTAACACTATTTCTCTATTCGAGAATTATACAGAAATAAAAACGATTAAGCTAGTGGACGTTGTAATAACTTTTCAGATTCAATTCTGCCTTCCATTGGTACTCCGGCAGTCTTGTCAGTCGTGGTATTTATTTCAAATCTTCGATCTTTGAACAGCTTTATGTTTTTGAGGACATAACAGCAACACACTTTTTTTTGGCAAAGTTGTTAGACACTTTCTGTACACTTTTCTTTATATATTAGGTGTGCAACTAAGTTCTCGCTTTTTTTTGATAAAAAATTTAACTTTAAAGGGTCTTCAATAAAAAATGAGAATTATTTCAGTAATATTGTAAAAAAAAATATTTTCAGCGAGCTCAGTATTTTTTATTAAAACATAATATTTATTCTTCAAAAAAACGTCAATGAATATTGGAGAAGGGGCCCTGGTTAACCGTACGACGCAACTTAGTCACGATGCTCTCATAAGAGCGCTGGACGGCACTGACGTCCATCTTCCGGATACAATTCCGGATCCTCGTGGTCAACTACTTCGTATCCTTGGCCCACCAATAATTTTTGTACATTAGGGCACTGAGGGAGCCGAAAAAATCCTCAATGGGACGGCACTTGGGCAAGCTGGTCGGTTTCCTTTCTTTCGGCACGTACGGTATCTTTTTCTGCTAAAGATACTCCAGGCTTGGGTAAGGGAGGAGCGGCAAGAGACGTCCCCGGGTGTCTCTTTAAAGAGGAGGAGGCTAACCGGGGGTGGGGTGGGGAGCTCTGTGAGTGGCATCTTCAACCGTGGATAGAGCTAGAAAACGAGCTGGACTGTCGACTTATAAGAAAGTGGTGACTTCAAATCGCGACGATAAACAAAACACGTCGGCCAAAGCACGATCGCAAAAGTTGTACACGACGATGTTGACGAAGTTTGATTGCGTGGTACAGGACGATGAAACTTACGTCAAGGCAGACTTTAAACAGCTTCCTGGACAGGAATTTTCTACGGCAACCGGACGGGGAAAGGTAGCAGATATTTTCATGCACATTAAACTGTCAAAGTTCGTGAAGAAATATCGGGTGTGGCAGGCCATCTGTACCTGTGGCTTGAAGAGCAACGTTTACATTGCGACCGGAACCGTCAACCAGGAAATTCATCTGAGCGAGTACCTACAAAAACGTCTACTGCCTTTTCTGAAGCGACACAATTGTTCCGTTCTATTTTGGCCGGATTTGGCAGCTTACCATTACGGAAAAAAGGCCATGGAGTGGTATGCTGCCAAAAATGTTCAAGTGGACAAGAACCCTCCCAATACGCCAGAGCTCCGCCCAATCGAACAATATTGGGCCATCATCAAGCAGAACCTTAAGAAGACTCAAAAAGCTGTTGTGAGCGAGAAACAGTTCAAGGCAAACTGGCGTTCTGCGGCGAATAAAGTGGACAAGGAGACTGTACAAAATCTTATGGCAGGTGTTAAACGAAAGTTAACCCAGCAATTCGCATTCGGTGAAAAGGAAGATTAGCTGAATATTTCTCCTGTATTCTGTATTAACTGAACTTGAAAAAGAAAAATAATTTGACTTATTAAAAAAAACTTTGATCGACTCACACACATTACTGTTTGACCAAATTTTGATCGGAACACCCTTTAGTCGAGAGGATTCAAGTTGCTGAGAGTCTGAAAAGCATTAGGTCAAAACTACATGTTTTTCTTCAGCCATGCTTGAGTCTTTCTAGAGCTATGACATGGAGCTTCATCTTCATAGAAAACATATCCTCATGTTCATCAAAGTTAGTCCTGGTCCATTAAAATGTCTGTTATGAAAACTGGAGGCATTTTCAACAAGTTCAACGAAACCGCTCCGAGTGGCATGGCTCTGATGGAAGGTTTTGTTATAAACTGAAATTTATCGTTTTCTGATATATTCTCGATCTTTGGTGCGAATTAAATTTGTCCTTGTTAGTATTATGTCGTTTTCGGTTATTGCCAGTGCGGAACTGGGTTCGCCCTAGGTCCGCCCTAACAGCTGTCAAAACGTTTTTTTTCATGGCGGGGGGTCGTCGGGCCCCACGGGGCCTCCTCTTTTTTCGGGGGCCGGGGCCCCACACACACAAACAAATTCAAAAAAAAATGTTGTTGTTTGTTTTGTTTTTGTTGCACTAATACCAACTCGCGCGGCCGTTCTTCGGTAATACGAGCGGCGGGGATTAGATACTGGATCTACAGGCTTCTTCTTCATAAAGGAAAGTAATCGCTTCGTACGCTTTAGCTGCAGTGCTTTGATTCGTTCGTTATGATGATGATTGCTTCAATCAACCGTTGCAAAGGGCCTGTTCATAAGCCACGTAGACTCAATTTGGAAAATCTTAGACCCCCCTCCCCCTCCTAGGTTTTCTTCATATTTTTTTTGAAATTTTGTATGGAGCGTAGTCTTTGGTTAACCCCCCTCCCTCCAAAAAAGTCTACGTGGTTTATGAATAGCCCCAAAAAGGAATTAGAGATATTGATTTTTCATTGACTGTTTTAATAATTGTATGTTACTGAACAATTTTACGGTGATTACTAATTTTTATTTACACCACTTAACAGATCACTGTATACAATTACACACACATCGAAAATTATCCGAAACTAGTGTTTGACCCTACCCAAAAATCAGTTATCATTATTTCGCAATTTTATATGGGTTGTTGTTGTTGTTATCTGCCTGAGGCTGGTTTGTCACGCCAGGAAGACGGCCTGGACCTACCTATCGAACCCATCAACACATGGGCCGGGATCATCGGCCTTACTTCCCTTCCAAAGGAAGACTTGATCAGAGATTTTTCGTCTCAGAAAATCCAAACGGCGCTGACTGGAATTGATACCCGACCTACTAGGATGAGAGAGGTAACCACTACACCACCGGCGCCAATTTTAATTTTATAGTCATTCTGTATTTCATAGTTTTCATTAAACCGCTGGTCACCAAATTGGATTCGGAACTGTGCTGGAAGTTTAGCACATTTTTTTAAACTAGCTAAAGGTTGACATGCGATAAGTTGGAAGATTGATATTCCTTAGTAGGAAAAAAAGCACTCTTTGTTTAATTGCATTTTCCGATGTAAAATTATTTATTCTATTCAACCTAAATTCACACAAAGTAAGTCCCAAATCTCGCAAGCCCATTTCACAACCATTCTCGGTGGCTATCGTTGCATTTTTTCAACATTCAACATTCTAGGTTGAAAGTGAAAAGCACATACATCGTTTTCCACTTAATGGCCGTTGGAAACTTCCCTTTCAATATCCTGATGTGTAAATTACGTTAGAGTATTTTTTTTGCATTGCCGTGTTCTAAACATGCACCACCGGCTCTCCAAGGGGGGTCACACTAATGGCGTCCGCGTGTGACTGAGTGGACCCTTCCGATACGTGCTGCATGCCACTGCCAATAGGCAGTAGCTCAGTGCTCTTAATTTATAATTACTTCCCCGCAACTTTGCCCTCCCAGAACCCAAACACCACTCCGGACCTTAACGGAATGCAAAAAAAAAAACTGGCACTAAGCTACTAAATCAAACCGGGTCGAGACTAAGAGAAAGTGCCTCCCACAGAATAGGGGGCTTTTCATTACGTGAGTGTTCTAATTCTATATCCCGCGTGATGCGGCTGTGTGGCGTGCGATGACGGTCAGTAGAATTACTTTGAAACCTACAAAACGGATTGAATTTCCCCTTTGAAGAATAGAGGTGCAGCCACAACCATGGCTGTCAAATCAATCGCGTTTGAATAAATGCACGGCACCTTCCATTTTGCCTACATGCGAGTATGTTCACGTTGTGTGCAGTGATGGAGGAATAATTAAGATAATAATTTAGATTAACTTATTACCCACCGGTCGAGCGTTCACGAAGTCGCGAAAAACGGTCCTCTCCAGCATGTACTATTTATTAATAACGATCCATTTAAATAACAATAACGCAAAGCTCTGACCACAGGGTTCAGCAGGCGGTGGAGATCGTGTTGCGCGTCCTTCGCGAATCGCTCCATGGGTCCCAGACAACGATCCAGGTCCTAGGATGTTGATTAGTGCAGTTCCGAGGCAATAATCGACTGCAAATCGGTCGTAAATTTTCAAACGATTGACTGTGCCCGAACGAACGCCGGCATCCAACTCTGATTGAATTACCGAGACAATGAACGTAAATCAGCTCAGAATCGAACCGGAGACACAAGAACAGCCCCTTGCGGTTGGTTGCATGTTGGAGACCACGGTGCGGTAATTAGTTAGAACATGCACTTGGACATGACTCCGCAATGGATATGCCGGATGACGTATGTTAATCGAGTGTCCAAGGTCCGTGGTCGCATGCATCAGCAGCAGGCAAACTTGACCCCTAGATCTAGGCTTTCTGTTGAAAACAGAGAAAAAACACTCTAGTACTTCACTTCGACACTTGCGTCTACTTTGAACGACCTCACACGCATGCTCGCAGAAGCCCCCTTCAATCGCAATTATATCCGACCAGGCACGCAGCATTGCGTAGGTACCGAGTTCGAAGAAGACAACGCCGATGGCGATGAAGAACTCGCTCTCGCTTTAATTAGGAACAGGTTGTACGGTCCTCCTTCCTCACCCTCCGCAATTCCGCCCTTGTTGCGGTCGATCTTCACGGCGGTGCCACCGAATAAGGTGATATGGGACGAAATTGCTCGCAAGGTCGTCCGCGTCGATATTGTCTGCGTAGCGCAAGGTGCACCACACGAGGGTTCTCCATAAATGGAATGCTGCCGAACCCTTGTCTCTCTCGTGGAGGCTGACACGATCTTCTTAGTGGTTTGTTTGCTGTCTTTTACAATAAAAGTAATAATAAAGGACATTAAGCTGCAATAGCGCGCGATCAGAAATTGCGTTCTGGATCGTGATTTAAGGATCACGAGATACAATGTAGCAGATTGTGGAAAATAACCTCGGATATGAGCTTATCCCGACGTGGAGGGCAATCAATTGTTATTTATGGAAACGAATCATCTTTAATGACGGCGATGGGAAATAATTGAAAATAAAACTCATTTTTATGCGGTTATTACTACTTTAGCATCGGCGAGTGCGTGGTGGGGCAAGTTTGTAGTTGGTTCGAGTTGAAGTTTTATGAGGTTATTGGAGAAGCTTCAAACGATACTGTTTTCATTCCCAAGCGGAGTCGGACTGTTCTTGTTATGTTTATCTTGAGTTGAAACTTTAAAATTTTCAGCAGACTTAGGCCGTTTGGAATGCTTTGGTTTAAAATTGTTTCAAACTACTCAAGTGTTCTAAAATTTGAAGTTGTCAAAAATATAACTGATACGTGATAAATACAATGTGCTGTTTCTAATAGCGAGTTTATTTTTAATTCATTTCCAAATTGGCTCGAGTATCAAAATTGGATCAAACCTAACTCAGTCAAAGCTATGCAATGATTTGAAGTTCAGACTAAAGAGGGGCGGGTAACCAAAAAAAAAAGAGGGATAAGGGGGGGTTTTTTTTTTTTCTAAGACAATATTTAGAAAACATTTTTCAAAAGAGCGAATCTAACAATGCGAGATCCTTTATTCTCTCGTCCTTTTTCATTTATCTAAGAACCATTATAAAACTTTCGAGAGTTTCTTTAGTGCTCTTCAAAGGACAAATGTGCTGGCTAACTTAAAGGTAATCTAGTTATTAATGAAAGAGAAAGTAAACAAAGAGGGTTTCTTCTTTTTACTTTCGATCTTTTGATTTGTCATCATATTAAGCTCACAAATACACTAAGGTCTTTTTTTACACGGGGGATACGTTCCACTTCTACTATGAAACCGCGTAGAAAAAGACTAAATAGAGTTGATCAATTCACATGCATAAACATTTTTAATTGCTTCGATTTTGTTTGCATGTGTTACCTTTTCTGCAATGGTCAAAACAAAATGTTTTTACATTTTGAGTATTTACCCATACATTGTGATTTTTTTTTTTAAACTGCAATATGATTACTTTTTGCCCAAAACGAAGATATGACTCGAATAAGTTCGACAAGTTGTTCCGTTCTGGAGTTATCGCCAAAAACAAACCACGTTAAAAAAACCGTGTAAAAAGACCTTAGTGTTCAATGAAAGACATTTCAAACAGATGCCTGTTTTAAAACCGAATGGAAATAAAATATAGTTAGGGAGCACATGAGACATGAGCACACGCAAAAAAGTCAATCTTCAAAGTGCACCATTGCACTGAAGCAAAAGAAGGTTCTTGCGTTTAATTGAACATTTCATCGGAGTTATCCAGGTCGATAATGGAGTACAAATTAAATTTTTCATGCATACTCATAGACTAGTAGCCAGAAATACTATGGCACATACAGTACTGGCAGAAATAAAGTGCTCGCGTTGGTTTATGTTTATTTTCTCAATACAACTTTTTGATTTGCAGCGATTCAGTGGTAACATATTGGGTCAAAATGAATGACTTCAATTCTTCTTTCGAAATGAGAAACAACAAACGAAAAATTATTCATGTAACTTTATTAACAAAACAATAAACAAAACAACTTTTTAATTCAGTGGCAAAAATAAAGTGCTCATCCGTGATATGTTTACTTCAAAACCAAGAACATTGAATTTAATATTTCGTGTGACTTCCTTTAGCTTTGATGACTGCTTGAAGACGTCGAGGCATGCTTTCAACTAGGTTTTTCAGATGGTTCTCGTCGATTCTTTGCCAGGCACGGAAAAACGTCATGGTTTTACGGGCCTTGTGCTTCGGATCATTATCTTGTTGAAAGATAAACTTGTCTTCCAGTCCAACTTTCAACAAAGACTCCTCCAAGTTTTCATTAATATTTAATGTCTATGTACCTATCAGCCGTCATTATACCATCGATTTGAGTCAAATTACCAGTTCCAGACCAAGCAAAACACCCCCGCACCATTATGCTTCCTCCTCCATGTTTTCCGGTTTTCCGGTCCAAAAGTCGTTCGCCAGGTTTAACCCACACTTTAGAACGCCCTTTCATTCCAAATAGATCAAACTTGCTCTCATCAGACCATAAAACTTGTTTCCAGAACGCAACTGGTTTCTCGGCGTATTTTTTAGCGAACTCTAGCCGTTTAACTCTATTTCTCTTTTGAATCAATGGGTGACGTACTGCCAATTTGCTCCTTAAACCTGCATCCTGAAGCCTGGAGCGCACAGTGCGTTCTGAAATACTTAGCTACAGATTTTCCTTTATCACTCGGCTCGTAACTGTTGGATTTTTCCTGGTTTCACGAATAATTCTGGTGTCTTCACGCGGAGTCGTGAGTCGCTTCCGCCCGCGTCCAGGTCTAACAGCTACTGATCCGGTTTCCTGAAACTTTTTCCAAACTTTGTGAACACCAGAACAACTCACTCCATATCTGACGGCAATTTTACGCATAGATATTTGCTGTTGACAGTCCCTCACAATTAATTTTCGTACGGATAGGTTAATTTGTTTCGAATCCATTTTCAACATTCAAACGAAATCCGAACCGGCGCGAACAGAACCAAAACAAACAGTGCTCGACACCTTCTGATAGGCTGAATGTGCTGTGACAGTTTGGTAGGCAATGCCATGCAAGATGCATCCAAGAAAATTATATGTCGGTTTTGAGCACTTTTTTTCTGCCAGGCGGAAATACATTCACATGCATATGATACATCAGAAACTAAGCTATACAAACTTAATCATGATTTTGAATAAACAGAATGATAATGCTTTACAAAAGCTGCAGTTTGGTCGAATAGACTTTATATTTTTGCATCAATACAAAATTGGTATAATAATGGCAATCATTTTTTAGCTGGTGAGCACTTTATTTCTGCCAGTACTGTACATCTGTGTAGAAAACGTGGATTTCCCAAGGAAAATCGTCCCAAATAAACCATGGGTTAAGTGATGTTAAATCAAAATTATTCATAAAGAAAATCCGTGGATACACGATTGATGACGTTCAAACTGATCATTTCGATAAGATGTTAAGTCAGTTGGAATTATATCAATAAATAAATAAATAAACAAATAAGTTGGTAACGTTTGCAATCCAGATCAGAAGCAAATCGCCAATAAGCAACAACAACTACAAAGGTAGTACGTATCGAACAAATGCCATCACAAAATCTTCAATCAACTGCGATGTATCACTTCTGCAAGACGAAACCATCAGGAATAAGTACCAAAATAGTCTTGCCAAAATATCGATCAACATGGAAAATTACGCATTATCGACTTCGGAACTGTGGGAAAAGATGGTAAACAAATTAAAGAAAGCCACAACTTCATCGATCAGCAAGAGAGCAAAGATTCAAACTTCCCCAATCCGTCGTTTAGCTTTGGCTAAACTGAAGAAATGTATATTTTGGAGAAATAAATGCCCTTCGAGCTCACGCAGATTAACGGACCTCTCTGAAACGCAACGGAAGTATACAAAACTTTGCGTGGACAAAAACGAAAAGGATGGAATGGAGTTCTTTAAAAACCTTAAAGGGTTTAAACCGATGGAAAAAGTCAAAAGGACCTATAAATACATCAAGAAGTACAAGAAGAGGATGATAATTGCAAAGAAAGTCTTGGATATTCCTTTGAATCAATTCATAGAACCAGAATCGATGGACTTATGTACATCCCAAGGAGCTTGAAACAGTAATAGAAGAGGCTACATCTCTGGAGACTCCAGACACCTTCCCCATTAAGACAATTATCAAAAAATGTAAGAATGGTAAAGCCGCTGGGAAAGATGGGATACATGTTGAGCTTTCAAAGACTACTTAAGAGAGTTTGGGAGGAGAACAGCATCCCTTCAGGGTGGTGGAAAACGCTAGTGGTACCGATACCTAAAAAGAAAAGCCCAAAGATGGCAAGTGATTTCAGAAAAAAATGTGTTAGCTAGTACAGGCTACAAAATCTACGCTAGCTGGATTTTAGGATTTTAGGGCCACCTTATCGGATGTACAAGACCTCGAGATCGCAGCAAGCCGTGCTTTGAAAATGACGTGTTTTGCTTTTGCTGCGTCGTTTTCGCGGAAATAAAATCAATCAAATTCTTTTATTCAACTAAAATAAATAGTGAAATTATAGTTTTTCCGAGTGCTTTGCGTAGGACGTTGTGAATAGAATCCATCTCTTAGTATGGTATGGTCGTGTTTTTTGAGATGGATTGTTTTTTTCTCCATTTTTTGTGTTCTTAGTGATCCGCCCCCGCATCCGGACGAGCTTTCCAACATCAGATAAGGAACATTGATGAGGTCGTTTTATATTATCAAAAATATACCTTAACTATATACACGCCAGGGTCAAGAATTTCCATTTTTGATTCTGGAAGTGTGAAAACTCTTCACATATCCATTTGATGTATGAAGATTTTCATGCGGGGCTTATTGTATATGAAGATGAAATGGGTCGTTGAATTTTCAATAGAGCTATCACCTTCAATCTCCAGGGCTAAAAATGTTTGCACATAGTGATCACATATAAATTACTGAAGAAATGCAGACAAGTTTCTTCCATAAAAGCACTGCCGGTCAGTGGGAGATTGATTGTAAACACAAGAAAACACAACCTTATCGGATGTACAAGACCTATCGGATCGCATCAGGCAGGTTTCTTGAGCCAACGATCTACGGTAGATCACATTTTTGCAGCATGCCGTATTTTAGAAGAAAAATGGAATGCTGGCGACGACATAATAGTGATGGCTATAGACATTTACAAAGCATTTGATAATATCAGCCTGACAGCACTGCCAGACGTTCTAATGGGCAAAGGAGCATCAAAAGGTCTAGCCAACAGAATAACGTATCAACATGGAGGAACAACAAGAAGTTTTGATTACCGTCGAGGATGAACTGAATGGACTACTTTAACTCAACCAGTCTGGCAAACTCAAGTTTTCGATTATTCATGCGGACGACATTTTCATAATCGCAAGAACAGTAGAGGAATTAGATAGGCTTCAAAATTACTTTCGGGAAGTGAACCTGAAATTGAATGAGCTAAAATGATAAGTAATGATAAGATCACCTACGGGAATGTCTCCTCCAGAAATAACTAAAGCTGCGCAAGTCTACAAAACAACATCTTCGTTATTTTACCTTGGAATACCGATAACCGAGCGACTAGACCGGAATATAACCACTCGCAAGCGCTCACGGGATGCAGTTATTGCCTCAAGAATCATTCTAGATTTTCTTAAGGAGAGGAGACCACCAGTCAAGATAGGTACGGTTCTGTATGAGACCAGTTTTTTCCAGTATGATGTGCGGCACTCAAGCCACAGAACTCACGAAAAAATCAAGAAAGTCCCTGAGGAGGTACCAAAATCAAATATACGAACAGATTAAGGCATAATGCCAACCCGATATAGGTACTTACTCCAATTGTGAACCTAAACCAATTACCAAATGGATCAAAATGCTACAGTTGAGATATTGGGGTCACGTTGTTCGAAGACCGGATAATCACCTCTTAAAATTGGCGGCTGAATACCGGCCTTACAAAAAAAACGGTGGTGGGACACCATAGCCCAGAACATGTGGAGATTTGAAAATATGTCGGCGGATTATTGGTATGATATCGTTGACAATAGGGAAGAACTTGAAAAGACAATCCAAGAACTACACAAATTACCTGAATCCGTATTCAGATCAGATGATGAGTAATAATCTAAGAATAATAAGATGAAATTAGGCTTAGGCAGTGAACTGTGAGCACTTATAGTAACTAAAGGAGTGATGGTATTTGCAAACCAATACTAAAGTCAAACAAGCGTGAAGACGATCTTACATTGTAGATGTTTTATTTCCGAATTCGTGATAATTTGTTATCGCCGCATATTAGTTTGTTTCATAATGTGTCTCGTTTGGCCAAGGGATACAGGTTTCTGTCAATGTCAATGGTAATGTTCGAGGAGTCCTGCCAAATACCGAATCTGTCATCTGTCACTGTCAATGTTTATTTGCACTGAATCGCCCGTTTTTCTCACTCACATAATTAATTCATGCAATTGCGATAACCACATAAACTCTCTTCCATTTGTTAATCTTTATAACATAAATGAAATAAATTGTGAACTTTCGAGGGCTGAGTGTTGGACATTTTTAAGTTGGTCAGGATGGAATTTATGCAGGCGGTATATTGTCTTGAGTTTAGGATTTTTTTTTTTGACTGTTTTCGATCAGGATGAGGGTGAGCTTCCGTATCGTTGAACCATTCGGCGTTCTGAGTCTTAACGAGGTGAACACGGATGAAGGTTTATGATGGAATGACCGCTATATCCTTTTAAAAAGCCGTGCTCGGGACGGCCCGTGTAGAAATGTGTTGGGATTCAATATGGGTTCGGGATCCGGGGAGAACTCCATTCACACTCATAGGGTCGTGGGACCCTGATCACTGAAATCGATCCTTTTATAAGAGGATTCAAATTTTCCGCGATTTTACTGTCTAATACTATATATTTGGAGCAACCAATAAGCTTATAAATCCTACTATATCTATTAATTAACTTTGTTGAAGTTCATAATCATTCCCAAAATTAATCTTAACATAACGTTGATAACTAGATACCATTAAGATTCTATTTCAGATAAACCCCTCATAGCCTGCTTCTGATCCTGATGACCATAGACGAAGGAGATACTTTTTTCTACAAAAGCTACCCTAGCAAAGTAAAATAACAAACTGATTTCAAATAAGCAACAAGTTTTGTTATCTCAGATATCATTTTGAACTCACCTGTTATCGCATAACAAATTTGGTTATCAATATTGACAAATTAATGACGATCTTTGACGAATTCTACTGATTTCTATCAGCATGTAGCTTCTCACAATAAGCACCACTTCAGTTATTAGTGTATGAATTTGATATCATGTTGATAACATAATTTGAAATTATCTCAAGAAAGTTGTTCATATCACAAAATATGTTATCAAAATGAACTCGATGATAATTAAACGAGTTAATGTTGTGATATCCAACGAATATTAATTTCAGTCTAAATGATAACATATTTAGTGATCAAACACTTATAATCTGATATTAGAACTTGTTATCAATTTGGTATAAACCTTTGCTCGGGTAACTCTTACACTTATACTCTTATACTCTTATACTCTTATACTTTTTATACTGCTAAAGCAATTTGAGATGTCATCAAAATCATTATTTTTTTTCTTTTCTTCGAGACAGTACAAAGCTCTGATGCCCGACTTATGATAAACTATGAATGGAAACTACTGCTGAAGCCTTATTTATATTCTGTTAATTTTCATAAAATTAATTATTTATTGTATATTACTTGCATCACTCAAGTATCTGCTTCCGGTTATATCATCACCAAATGATAACTATGTGTATATTTTATTGGATATGAAAAGACGAGAAGATTTTGTGCCAACGGGAGAAGAGATTTAACAATTCTCACTATGGCAGGTTTTCCTTCACCATATAAAAAATAAAATGAAATCGTAAAGCATATTCAGAGTCTCCGAATAGTTTTATCTCAACGCTGAAACTCCCACGGACGAGCCGTGATTCGAAACTGTTTTGATCATTTTTATTTACAAACGTTTTTCATAATCTAATATTCAATTGAGAATAACATTCTACCGAACAGAACAAATGGTGTATACATTCTTAACGTTGGCACTATCAGGAAAACTTTCAGGAGTGGCGGAGAGCAACATTATTCTGTAAAGAAGGTTCAACATGAGCGCTGATTTTGAAGGAATTTTCTTACAACATGCTTAGGTAACGGACGGCAACAACCAACAGCGGATAAACTAATCGCGAACTTAATTTCTTAAATATTCAAATATGTAGATTGCCATATAGCTTACTGAGCGTATCCTGAAACTTATCCTCCCAACTAACACAATTCCACCTTTCCCGTGACACTTCTGAGGGGTCGTGGAGTTCTCCGCATCTCTCTTAAGTAAGTGTCGGACCAACATTCCTTTCTTGTTCCCACCAGTTGCAAGAACGTGGCCAGGACAGCTCTGGTCTGTTGGAAGGCGACACACCTGTTATCTAAGAGGTAGGGATTGCTCCCAAATCACAATCTAACAGCAACCGATGAAGGTGCGTTTCCCTCTTAACAACAGTTCAGAGCTTGTACCACCTACGATATTGTGCAACCTGGTTTATGCTATGCTATTTCATCGGAGTTAGCCTGGGATTGAGCAGTGTGAGACCCATTCAAAGGTGACCAAATATGATCTTTCGACCAGCACACTCATCTGTTCCCTTAGTTTTGAAAGCAAATAAGATGAGTGTTTTTTTAGCGTGAAGGAAAATCTGCAACCTGATCTGCAACGTGATCTGCGTCTTAGCGGGAATGATGGCCATCGGCATTATCACAAAAGAGGACGTAGAGTGCTTCGAACAATGGGGCACGAGAGGCAGCCGTAAGACCACGAGAGCCGCATCAATGGTCAAGTGGCAGAGGGAATGGAATGACCCGCCTAAGGTCGGTGAACCCCAGAGGTATCCGGATGAGTCGGTCGGTGACACTGGGAAGTTACCTTCCACTCGACGCAGATCCTGTCTGCAGTATCTGCACAAGTACGGGCACGTCGAGTCCTCCTAGGGTGACGTATGCGAGGATGTGTTCTTCGCTTGTGCTCGCTTCAACGACGCGAGAACCGGCATGACGGCCGTGAGCGGCCGGGGCACGACTCCGTACAACCTAGCCCGGAAAATGTGTCAAGACCGGGACATCTGGGACGCGGCAAACACGGCGGCCTCCATGAATGTCCTAGAGCTCCAAGTCAGATGGCGAAATGCGGCTGCTCAGAGGGACCATTTGTAGTTAAATCATTTGTAGGTAGAAATAAGCGGGTGCTTAAATCACAATAGCTCTCTCCCCGAAGTAATACAGGAAGGTGGTTCCGGGGGGTGCAAGGCTAGCGGCAGGGTTTTTAGTGGGTCGAGGGGTCGGCAATCATCCTCAATGCAAAGCTGATTGCTGCCAGCTTAGCAACATAAACAGAACAAGGTTCGTGAAGTTTGTGGAAGGCGCTAGAGTTTTAATTGAAGTCACCGAAGCCAGCGGATGCATTGAGGAGAGACCCATCAGTAAAAACCTTTTTTTTCGGAATTGACGTGTTGATACTTTTCAGTTAAAATGCGCAGAATTATTATAGAACGAAGTTGTTCCGGAACTGCCATAGGTGAGGTGAGCATTGTTTGAATATAGCACGGAAAACACATATCCGACGATATGTAGTGGTGATTAGTTTGCATAAATCGAGATTGTGTATCCAGCCTTAGTATTTCTTCAAAATTTTCAATTACAAATGCATTTTTTACTTCACATTGATTAATATTCGGAGCGAGAGTTCCCAGATTCTAGAGGGGGTTTACTCCTGCCAGAATTTCAAGACTCTTGTTATGCGTTGAGTGCATATAGCCACGAGCAATACGCAGACAACGATTTTGAGCTCGTTCCAATTTTAGAAGGTGCCTTTTTCTTGCCGAGAGAAAGCAGAAAGAGCAATACTCTAGAATAGAGAAAATAGTGGTTTTATAAAGAGTTATAAGGTCTCCCTGTCATAACATTCCATCGCACTCCGTGAATCATTAAACATTTCCTCATTCCACTATCGTGACATAAACAGCTAGTACCCAAATTCTTGACCTACTGAGAAATTGCTCAGTCAATAAACATGAAACCTTCAAACCTTTTCCTTTTACTTTTCATTATTTTCAAACTCATTAAATTGTTAACAATAAACCCAAAACGTCGCTTCGCTTGTTTTAAGTTTATCGTTCCACATTCTTCCGCACATACCGAAAAGTTTACCTAACAGAATCTCAATAATAAACGACACAGTCTAACTTCAACGATCGGTCTATTAACTTGAATATCCGAAGGTCCGGTATGCCTCACTAGCTGAAGAAGATAGGTTATGTAGGACATTTTGCAATACAGCTTGTAATAAACAAGTTAAAATTACTGTTAAATAACAAATATAGGTAAGCAATAGAAGTGTACAATACTTTATATCATACTTTAATATGACGTAAAAAGCACAAAAAGTGAAGCCTTATAAAACAAAAAATGGAAAAAAATCATTCTCGTATACAAAAATAAAACAACGCCAAGCGTGGAATTTGAACACTAGTCCTTGGCGTGATAGGTTTGTAGCTTGTTGAAAAGTTAACTTTGAGTATCTATTATACGCGGCAGCAGGGTAAATGCCCCCTTCTTTTTGGGGAAATGCTCCTTAAACTTTGAAAAAATGCTCCTTAGATGCGTTTGTCGGGTATAATTCGGGGGTATTAACCTTCTGGTTAGCGCTTGCCGGTTGTTTTGACGGGTCTTAAGTTTCTTCAAGATTGTATAGCGCAGTCTTCAAGGTAGTTTTGACGGATTTAAATTTCATTTTGACGAGTTCTATTTTCATTTTGAAGAGTCTTAATTTCGTTTTGAAGGGTCTTAATTTTGTTTTGACGACTCTTAAATTCAGAAACTTAAAACCCGTCAAAACTAAGGAGTGTATCGAATATAAGCTATCCACATACATTTGCGTTGTACGCATGTATTTGTGATGGTTTTTAATGCTCTGAACACTGCATGCTGTGCGTTTGACTGTCAGCTTTCTTTTGTTTACTTGTTTGTTTGACCGGTTCAAATTCTGCGTTTTCAAAATGTCGCATATTGAAAAGGAAGTGAAAATTAAGGTTCTGGACACATGGCTAAGTGAGAAGGGTATTACTATGCGAAAATTGGCGAAGCGGTTTGGAATTCATCATGCGAGTGTTAAAACCATCATTAATAAGTTTGGGGAACACTTTTCTTTGGATGAGCTACCAGGAAGAGGCAGAAAACCCGGTTCTTCCAACCCGAAACTGGAGCAGAAAGTGGTATCTCTAATCATGAAGAACAAATCGATGTCAATACGTGATTTGGCCGAAAAAGCAGGAACGAGTGTCGGAATGATCCAGCGTATCAAGAGGCGAAACCACCTGAAGACCTACAAGAAGCAGAAAATCTCGAAACAAAGTGCAGAACAGAAGAAGCGAGCAGCAACAAGGGCCCAGAAATTGTATTCGCGTCTTTTGCAGCGTCCGGATGCATGCGTTTTGATGGACGATGAGACCTATGTAAAGGAGGACTCAAAAACCCTTCCAGGTCCACAATACTTTACTGCCGTCGTTGGGGAGGATGTGAGCGATGCGGACAGGTCAATTCAAGTGGACAAATTCGGTCGAAAGGTTTTTGGTGTTCGGTCCGGTGTTTTGGCCGGATTTAGCGTCGGCTCACTATGCCAAAACCACTCTCAATTGGCTTGCGGAAAAGGGTATAGATTTCGTTGAGAAAAATATCAATCCACCAAATTGCCCTCAGCTTCGACCCATCGAACGTTACTGGGCAATCGTGAAGAGGGTCTTCAAGAAGACTGGAAGAAGGCAGCTGAAAACATGCAGGAGTTCAAAACAATTTGGGCTCAAGCGTCCAAAAAATGCGATGCAACACTTGTCCGGAACTTGATGAAGAGATTCGATCCAAAGTTCGAAAATTCGTGAAGGAATAACTTAAATTTCATCCGGTCTTCATTATGTTCAAGTTTAACCTCGTACAATAAAGGATCAATTTTTTGTATGAATAAAATATCGGTTTTCAACAAAATTTGAAAGAAAGTTTGTGGATAGCTTACTTTCGATACACTCCTTATACAATCTTGAAAAAACTTAAGACCCGTCAAAAAACCCGGCAAGCGCTAACCAGAAGGTTAATACCTCCGATTGCATTATACCGGGCAAACGCATCTAAGGAGCATTTTTCCAAAGTTTAAGGAGCATTTCCCCAAAAGAAGGGTGCATTTACCCTTTGCCATTATACGCCTTCTGTTGGCAGTAAAACCACAATCTTGTACAATACATTCATGTTTATGGGAAAAAAGAACATGTTTTGTAAAACATGGTTATTGTAATGTAATTTCAACAGTATTTATGACTTCGTTCTTAACATCTTATTGTGTTCATGTTTTATAAATGTGTGGAATCATGTTTTGAAGAACAATAATAAAGTATTAATCACTTGCAGCCACGCTGCAAGCGGCAGTGAAAAAAGTATTTTAGCTCGATCGTTAGTCAGATTGATATATAGAATACGAGAGATCCAACCCAAGCAACACACAAGTTTGTTAACGGTTGAAAATACTTTTATATGACTAGATTTGGTTATACAGAAGCTCATTCAACATAAAATCATGAATATGTGTTACTTGTAGTCCCGATCCGAGCTAAACATGTTTTGCAATACATTTACTATACATTTATACAACAAACAATTATTTTTCATTGCAAAAAGATGTTTTTTGTGTTACTTAGGTTGGAAGATGACAGCATGTGAGTCACTTAAGGAGACCACACTGTCGTCAGCAAGTTGTCTTAGCGTGCATTGTACTGCCAAACAATTGTCAATGTCTTTGGCGCTAAAGTTTTAAAAAAAAGGGACTTAGGTATGAGCCTTGGGGCAGGCCCATGTAACTAATTCTGGAAGTTGTCAGTTCTCCAAGTCAGGAGTTCATTTTCTTCTCTGACAAAAAAATGTACAGCAAATTATTCAAATTTCCGGGAAGACCACATCTCTGCAGATTATCTGATAGGATTTCAAAGGAAACTGAATCAAAAGCCTCCTTAATGTTCGGGAATACTGAAGCCAGTTGCTCCTTGCGCGCAAAGGCCAGTTTAATATATGAGGAAAGCAGCGCAAGACAATCGTTTGATCCTTTGCTCTTGCGGAACCCAAACTGTGTATTTAATGCACCCAAAATAAAAAAAGCAAGCTTGTAATGCAATTTCGCATGGATTTCTTTCATTTCTCGTAATGGATCGCAACTTGGAGAAAAAATGCAACATTGGTCGTAGGCAAAAAAGCAGCACATCAATTCGCTCTGAAAAATTCAATATGTGCGTGAGATTGTGCAGTGTATTAGTTGTTGAGTTTGAGATTGAAGTCCGAAAGTTCAATGGCTAAAAAAAAAAACGATCTCGATTCGTAACCGAGATTCAAACCGTGGCCGCCAGCGTGCTTGATAGTTAATAGAAATCAATGGAATAAAAGCCCTACAGTTGCTTCGATTATCGAGGAACTCAGCGGTACAGCAATGGAACAAATGTCGCTCGTTTTCCTAAAACGCGTGGTGTTCAAGAAGGGCAAACTTGATGACAGGGAGATCGGAGTCGGATCAGATTGATTCTACTGTCGAGGCACTAAGCACACAGCGATAAATTGGTTACGAGGAATCTGTGTGCTGCCAACCACTTCCCATACTTCCATGGCTTCTTTTATACCATAAAACACTTTGTGGATCATGATGGGACAAATTGCCTTTTCTGAATCATGCGGATTTCTCAAGATATGATTCCAAAAACTGCAATTGCATGTTTTGCCACCATTTCATTTTTTGGGTGTAGCAAGTCATTTGATTCTACCCAGAGTTCGTGTCTTCGAAGGGTCAGTTTTTCGAACAATTCCTTAATGCACGAAAGCATAGCAATTCGACGGTGTGAATTATGATTAGACGTTGGTTTGCCAGGCTTTTGAATAGCTATTACTTAGAACTGTCTCCACTTAGGCTGTAAAATGTTGTTTCGAAGAAAGGAGTTAAATAGGTCTAGCAAGCGTCTTTTTGCAATATCATATCGCATCCGGATGAGGAGTTGTTAGATGAAATAAGAGCCATTTAGAATTCCAGCATTGTAAATGGTATCTCCAGAGAGCCGCCGTTTGGAAACGTTTCTTGAAAAATATGTTTTTCTGGAACAGAATCCGGACAGACCTTTTCGCGTAATCGAAAATCCATCGGTTGAAGTATTCATCCTCAAGGTGGTCATTGAGGTTTCATGTGAGAGTCCCTCGAAAAAATTAGTAAACTAAAGCCCGATTCAAACTAAATTTGGGCGCATTCAAGTGACCTTAACTCAAGAATTAAACAACATACACGGTTGATCGAAACGTCAAGCAAAGGGGTATTTATTCAGCTCTCAAACGATACATAACAAATTATTACATTTTACCGTTTCGAACGAACTGTCGCACTTTACTTGTGATCGATGCCATCATGATCTGCACAGTCACTGGTGACACTGTACCGGCGAACTTATTCCACTTTAAACGCATTTGTTGTGCATTTGTCACTTCTTTTCCGCATCCTCAAAGTTTTCGCTTGACCATTGCCCAATATTTTTCTATCGGTCTGAAGTCAGATAAATTCGGAGTATTCATCTCTTTGGCGACAACATTAACATTGTTTGCAGCATATTATTCTAGTACCTCTTTAGAGTAGTGGCAGCTGGCTAGATATAACGTTGGTCTTGGGTTGCCGAATGAAGGGTAAAATCCGCTTTTTCAGACACTCTTTAATGTATACCTTCGACGTCATTGTGTGAGATGTGATGAAAACCTTGGTTTTAAGGCCACAACTGCAGATTCCTTACCAAATCATTAGTTTCAGAGCAAACTTATCAGCAAAAACAAATGTATACCTGGAAGAGACATCCCCACGACTAGGTAATAGGTAAAATTTTCGTCCGGGGATTTGTTTATAATCCATTTCGACATATGTTTCGTCATCCATTAAAATACAGCCATCAAAGTTCGTCAAAACTCGTTTGTATCGTATTTAATCGTGCTCGCTTTTTGGCAATCAGTTTGGTTTCATGGAGCGATTCGGATGTTTACTGGCACAAAAAGACTTATATCCTTCTCTGGAAAGGATAATACGCACGGTGGAAAAGTTGGAATCGTATTTCTTTGCCAAATCACGAATGGAGAACCTGGGTTGCCTTCCACGTACCTCAACACCTCAGCTCTTTGTTCGTAGTGCCACTTTTATGATAGATGCGCTGTGCTCTATCCACACTCAGAGTATCCTTGTAACGTTTGATTACAAAATACACCGTTGACTTTGGGAATTTTAACACTTTTGCTATTTTTGAGGCAGATCACGAAGGATTCTTGAGGCAGACCACGAAGATGTTTGTGCACAATAAATTTTCTTTTCTCAAGTTCCATGATCCGTAATTTCGAGATGCGTCGATCAATCGAGATAAACTTTTCACCAATTTCTTCGTCAATGAAACATCAACAAATGCCTGTCAAAGGTTTTATGTCCCAATCACGGTGGTGTATTAAACCGTGCGTCCAGATTTACTTTGAATCGAGCTTTACTATCCCATTTTGTGTGTGGCTCACAACATCCTTACTGTTGGTATAAATCGGTTAAAATCGGAAATCGGTACTTATATTTAAATATTTCAATATTTTTCAAAACGAACCCTGCTGCCACCCAATCCTGTAATCCAACTTCCAGTGATTTCTCATGGAAGTGCAAAGGTATTCTCGGCTTCCAATAAAGCGAATATCGCGCTAGCATATTGCTTCCCTTTCCTTATTTGACCTGCCTTCGGCCGGGGTTGGTGCCGGTATTGCCTTAGTTTGGAATCACCAGGTCTTACACATTGAGGATGCATGTTAGTCACAAGCATCATCTGTTGGTTCTTTGTGTAAAAACAACTGGCAATAACGGACCAGCAACCTCAGGCGATCATGTTCATGCTCACATCTGACGTATTTTTTCGTTTACAATTATTCACGCCTTGCCCTTCTTCGTATTACAATCGACAGCAGCATCAATAATTGCTTGAGTGTGTTTTAATGAAGTTCCAAAATTTAAGCTAGTAGACTAAGTTATCATATGAATTCAATTTGTGAAAAGTAATGATGGAATTAGAAATAGGGAAGCCAATATTTCCTTTGAACAACATTTGGGCCAACCTTTTATAATCCAAGTTCTACGATCTGTGAGGAAACGCAATGATTTTCGGTCACAAATAAGCATTTCTAATGTCTTAAAGTGTTTAAGCGGAGGTTAATATTATGAGTAATGAAAACCAGAAGTTACAGTAGACAGCATAATTAATTAGCTATTCAAAACCGCGCTGTTTTCAAAACACCAATCGCTCAGATCCATCTAGAAATGAGAAGTCCCTTCCTACAATGTACACCTCTTTCCTATCATCTTCTTCCTTTCGCTTCAAGGAAACAACCCAAAGCCACATCGCATGCTACTGGCTCTGTAGATGGGCCACATAATTCGATGCTCACGCAATCACTCAACGACCCAGACGCAAGCATGCATCGTCGAGCCCTCCCCTCTCCCCATCCCTCGCCAGAACAGCAGAGTTCGAATCCTCCCTGGAGCCTGATTGTTCGGACGTGATTATAGTTGCTGCATTCATGCTCCCGCCTAGGAGCGCGTGTAGGATGGATGCATCTTCGTCCACCGTTATTGTTTGCTGAAATGCATTGACCGAACGATAATTGGGACCTACAACTCTATTAATCAAAACATTTCCAACTGTACTCTCAGTGTTCTTGGCCCGAGGAATTCGAATCGAATGTTTACGTTCTGCAATCCGACCTACCTACGTGTAGACAATCAAAACACAACAATCTCTCAAGGGAAACCGGGACCAATTTGCTTCTCGCTGCATTCCCATCCAGAATCCTGGAAACAACAAATTGGCGTGACTTGGCTCTCTATGCACACGCCGTGTTCTATTCCCGGGAAGAACTTACCCGAACCGAATGGTTCTCAATAATTCCCAATCGGTGGCCCGTCATCTTCCCCGGTGGTTGTAGTTCTGACAGCTGTAATCGAACAATTTGCATGCGGTGCAATTTGTGCCTTTCGGATTTGATTGCTGTCACGAACTGCCACGGTGCGTTGAACTCATTCCGTTTGCAAAAACCTTTTTCATTTGACTGAATGCCGTAGATCAACCGCAATCGACCCACATCTTGACAGCCGGGGGAATTAAAACCTCAAAATCCATCCCTCCCGCGATGACCAAGCTCGGTTGCGGGAGTGTCACTGATTGTTTAGATATTGCATCACACGTCAGCTTTCAAAACGGGATGGTCATGGGCGTTTAATCTCGTCCGTGGCTGGACCACTCTACCCGGCCGATGAAGTGCGGCGGTGGTCTATGCAAATAAAGGCCGCTCTCAGCTCATAACTGGGAACGACGCGCAAAAATGCTCCCGGCTATCCGCAATGCTGCTGCCGTTGGTCGCCGAAGTTCATCAGATGCAGTGAGGGTCTATAGTGCGGTTTTCAACTGGACGTGTGGTTTATTAACTGTTAAGGTAATGAATAATGTTCCGCGGAACGGCTGATGCAACGGATTGCCAAAGGCGTGATGTTAGAGAAGGTCTTTTTTTTAACAGAATGAGGTCATCATGGATGTTGAAACGATGATGCAAATCGAATGTGGGAATCGCATTGTTTGCGTATCTGGGGATGCCATAAGCATTTTGAGAAGAAATTTTCAACGGGATACATGCCATAGCTTCAAATGTCTTCATCGTCACTTTCTATAGCAGCCAAAAAAGCCTACTAGAAATCACCAAAACACGGCTATGTAAAACTATACAACATTTCTACCCGTCAGGGTGTATGATTTCTACATTTGTTCGAGATACAAATCATCCGCGATAAGTCTTGTCATGCTCGAATAATTTTGCTCGTCAAATGCTTCGTTTGTTGTTTGGTAAAATTCATTGGTGTTGTTTGACTTAAATTATTGTGACGTGATTATTAAAAACCAAAAGCAGTTTTTTCAGCCGTATGATTTCTGAAAATCTCGCGTCCATATTGATTTTATCAATATGGAATCAAACGACATAGAAAACTGCTTTTTAATTAATCGTTAATTCATCAAAGTAAATAAAACGGTAAGTTACGGCAACAGACCGGCACTGATGGTGTGGTAAGCGTAACTGCTACTTGGCACCTCAGTAGGTCTGGGTTTAATCCGACCCGTGGTTGGTGAGATTTTTCTAAAGCGAAGAAAACTCTAGTCACGTCTTCCTTCGGAAGGAAAGCAAAGTCGTTGGTTCCGGCTCATGAGGTGATGAGTGCGATCTATAGGGTGTCGGTCTATAAGCACCAAATTGGGTCTATTCATGGATGCAATATCGTCCCACTCGATAAATTTGTTATTGAATGTAATCTACATAAGATTTGTTTTTCCTGATTTTTTGATTTACGGAATGGCCAGCTGTATACGCTCTACGCAACACAAAATATCACAATTAAAATTATTATGGTATTGCTTAAAGAACACTTAAGTGATTTTTACATTTGATTTAGCAGCGATTCTAATAATCAAAACATTACAATTCACGTTACACAGATTTTGTTCCTTTGGTTTGTGTTTAGATGAGCCATATTAAAAACATTCAACCAAACCTTAGCCATATTTTTTGATAATTTAACCAATAACAACATTTTTATTACTCTTTTCACACAACAGGCCACAATTAGAAACATAGAAAAAAATATGTTTCTTGCATTGGGTCTACGGTTTTCTTGTTAAATCTTTGTTATTTTATCTATGCAACCAGTTAGTTTATAACGTGTGACTATTTTCTGTACATTTTGACAGCATTACTCGGTTCATCGTTTCAATTTAGCCAACTTCAGATCATTCGAATATCGTGTAGATAATCTGTTCAGCTTAACTAGTGAAATCATGATGTCTAAAAAGTTGAGAAAATCGAAAATTACGTGGAAGTGAACAACTATAAATTGATTAATAATGTCTCAATTGCTTCTAAATAAATCGGTTATCTTGATACCAACATTATTTTGTTGATTATCACCGAATTGATGACATATTTGGTACAAAGGCCGAATGAAGGAGATAGGCTAACATTACATCCCGTTTTCCTATTCAATTTCATCTAGGTGGGGATGATTATGAGTATGGGATGAAGAAACAACATTTGTCTCTTTTGATGTAAGGCTTGTACGCGAAAAAATCTGGACATCCCTAAATACCTACATCTCTGGAAATACTTCATAAACGCGTGAAATATCTCGCTTATGAACGTATGTCTTTTCATTGTGTAACATTAATTTTGGGGGATACTACAAGCTTTAAGATCGAAGTTGGCGACGAAAGAAAAGCAAGTGCGAAAAGCAATTGTGTGCGGTCGCAATGAAAATCCGGATCTGTCAGTAGGAAAACTTGCAAAAAAGCTTGGTTTTCCTGCAAACACTGTCCATAACGTTCTTAAATCTTTCGATACACGTTTGACAACAGCCAGGAAGGCTGCGATCGGAACAAAAATGGATCTCAGGAAGGACGCGAAGGTGAAGCAAATTTTGCAGAAGAGACCAGATCTTTCGGTACGCACTGTGGCTAGAAAAATAAAAATGTCCCCAACTTTCGTGCATACTTCCAAGCACCGGCAAGGTATGAAGTCGTTCAAGGTGAAAACTGTACCGAACCGTAATGATAAACAGAATGTGACGGCTAAAACCCGGGCTCACAAGTTGTATCGCGAATATTTGACGAAGTTTTCCTGTGTGATAATGGACGATGAAACTTATGTGCTGGAAGACTTTAAGCAGCTTTCCGGAATGTCTTATTATACCGCCATGCAACGGAACGGCGTAGAGGAGCATTTCAGGATGAAGAAAAAGGCTAAGTTTCCCAATAAATATTATTGGTTTGGCAGGCAATATGCAGCTGTGGTCGAGAAAGCCAAAGCTTCATCACTACCGGAACGGTAAACAAGGAAATATACGCCCCCTCGCTATCATGGGTCGATTTGGCATCTTGTCACTACGCCAAAGATGTTTTGGAATGGTATAATGCGAATGGAGTCCATTTTGTACCGAAAGAGGCGAATCCACCTAACTGTCCGGAGTTGAGACCTATCGAGCGGTATTGGGCTCTTGTGAAGAGAGAACTCTCTCAAACAACAAACTATAACTATAGAAAAAATTCGAAAATCTTGGACAAAAGCAGCTAAATCTGTTGCAGAGAAGTCTGCACATACCCTAATGGCTGGAGTAAACTGAAAAGTTTAACGACCTTGCTCGCAAAAAGAGTAATCACTTCAGAGCTGGGAGGTTCGTCTATTACAGTACGGGCAACGAAAGGTTGTCCCAAAGGAGGAGTCCTCTCACCATGTTAACAAATTTGGAGAAGCTATTAAGCTATTCTAGAAGAAACAGCTGAATAGCTTTTCCAAATTTGCTTGAACAAGCTCTAATTCAACACCGATGTTTGTTGGGCTCTCACCACTAATGTGGTCCTTAGTTGTAGACGATCTTCTAAGAAGCTTAGAGGATAAAGGTTTCGAGGTTGTAGGTTGTGCAGACGATATAGTCATTATAGTGAGGGGAAAATTTGACAACATCATTTCAGAAAGAATGCAATGGGCCCTAAAATTTACCCAGTCTTGGTGTATCAAGGAGGGCCTTAGCATTAATCCATCAAAAGTGGTAATTGTACCTTTCACTAGGATAAGGAAGTTTAGTCTAAAAGCGTTTCAGCTAGGAGGATTAAAGATTCATCTTAGTGAACAGGTTAAATACTTAGAAGTGACACTGGATGCCAAACTGAACTGGAATGCTCATCTTGAGTGTGTGATCGGTAAGGCGACCAGTGCTTTCTGGGTATGCTCAAAAACATTTGGCAGAAAATGGGGTCTAAGACCAAAAATGTCCAAAAGTAACGTATGCTTATCTTGTGTGGTGGCCAAAAACAAAAGAGGCTACTGCACAGAAAATCATTACTAAAACAGGAGCGATGCGCATCACTCCATCAAATGCGTTGAATGCAATTCTTAATCTGCTGCCTTTGCACGAATATGTGCAACTAGAAACGGAAACGAGTATGCTTAGACTTAAACGGCTGAAAACATTCCTGCCTGGTGAGTTAGTCGGTCACCTGAGCGCCTGAGCATTTCACAAAGCAAAATGGGCCAGTGATGTATATGAATGGAGACTGGATGAAACCTGTGGAAAACCATGACATCCCTTACAACATAAGGCTTGCTTCATTTAGAATTGGAACAAACTTTTGCTCATATTGTGGCGCTCCTGGTAGACAGATTTGGAAGTTCTTGGCGCCCACGTGTCGGAAATTTTGTCAGCTTCACGTATATATTGGTAAGATGGTAAGATTTTGAAGACGATTAAGAGGAATCCCAATCTGTCGGACCATGATTTGGCCAGAAAATTCGGTGCTGCCCATAGTACCGTGAGGAGAACTCGACTCCGGGAAGGAATCAAGTCGTATTGAGCTAGCAAACAGCCAAATTGGACCATACAACAGAAAAGTGTGGCCAAAATCCGTGCTCGGAAGCTATACGACCAGGTGCTGACCAAGTTCGACGGGTGTCTTCTGATGGACGATGAAACCTATGTCAAGGCTGACTTCGGGCAAATCCCAGGTCAAAAATTTTACATGGCACCGGCTCGGGGGGATGTTCCAGCCAAATTTAAATTTGTTTTTGCCGACAAATTTGCACGAAAATTCATGATTTGGCAGGGCATTTGCAGCTGTGGCAAAAAAACGAAAGTTTTCGTTACAAATAAGACAATGACGTCGGAACTATACCAAAAAGAGTGTCTCCAAAAACGAATTTTGCCGTTCATTCGATCCCACGACCATCCCGTAATGTTTTGGCCAGATTTGGCAAGCTGTCATTACAGCAAAGTCGTTCAAGAATGGTATGCAGAGAAAGGGGTCCAGGTTGTTCCGAAAAAACCTTAACCCACCCAACTGCCCCCAGTTCCGCCCTATTGAGAAATACTGGGCAATCATGAAGAGGAGACTCAAGGCAAAGGGAAAGGTTGTCAAAGACATCAATCAGATGAAGACCTGGTGGAATAAGATAGCTAAAACGATGGACGAAGAAGGTGTGCGCCACCTAATGAGCCGTGTTACAGGAAAAATTCGAGAATTCCTTCGAAACCGTGACGAATAATTTTATCCGTATTTTTTCTTAAAAGTATGAAGAAAACGCTACATTTGTATAAAAAAAGATCTTGAATTCAATAATAAATAACTGAAATACAGGCAATTGTCTTTGTTCCAATTCTATCTGAAGCAAGCTTTATGTGAAACGTCACGTATAGATTGGGAAGTCGGAGGTCCCAATGTTCGTCATGGCTTCATAAAATTCTTCACAGATGGCTCAAAAATTGGAACAAAAACGGGAGCAGGAATCTTCGGCCATGGGGTAGAAATCTCAGTGTCGATGGGAAACTATCCAACGGGTTTCCAAGCGGAGATCTTTGCTATAATAAAATGTGTTAACGTTAGTCTGAAGAGGAAATATAGATATGCAAATATTTGTATTTTTACAGACAGCCAAGCGGCTTTCTTAAGTAATTATAAATGCACATCCAAACTTGTCTGGGAATGCATTCTTTCATTGCGAAAGGTGTGCCAGGAGAACTCGGTAAATTTATTCTGGGTTCCGGGACACTGTGGCATTGGAGGCAATGAAAGGGCAGACGAGCTTGCTAAACAAGTTTCAAGTGCACAGTTTATTCGCCCAGAACCATTCTGCGGTATAGCATACTGTGCCATAAAAATGGAATTGAAATCTTGGGAAGTGCAAAGGGTGACGAATTGGTTGGTCACCACAAAGTGCGTTCAAGCGAAAAGGTTTATAATTCCAAACGTTACTATTAGTAAAAAGCTTCTGGAGCTCAATAAGAGAGTTCTTTGTACCTATACTGGCCTAGTAACCGGACATTGCCCGAGTAGAAATCATTTGAAAAACATTGGCCAGGTTCAGAATGATATCTGTCGTTTCTGTAACATGGAACGTGAAACCTCGGAACACCTGCTTTGCAGTTGAAATTTCTGTACAGTGGCTATATACAACCTAAAGAAATTTGGACTGCAAATCCTGGAAAGGTGGTGGGTTTTATAAACTCAATTTAGCCTGACTGGGAGACGCGTCTTAGGCTGGTCACTTGACAAATGGTGTAGATCAAAGATGTTTTAAGATGCGAATTAGAATAGTAAACAGTAAACCACAAAAGTTCAACTCAGTGGACGCAGTGGTTCTACGCCCCAACAAAAAAAAAACTGAAAAGTTCGTAGTTTTTTCATGCAGCTTAATTAAGTAACTGTAATTAGTTTTATGATGACTAATAATGCACCAATATATGAATAAAAAATGCATCTTGGATTAAACTAACAGCAAATTTGTTTTATTCCAAGTTTAATATGTCCAAGTTTTGTAGCAAACAAGCCTTAGAACATGATGTGTATAGTTTTTAAGGCTCTGATCGATAGGTTACATTTACTACAAGTTGTATTTATGACAATAGAGGGCAGTAAGACTCTGCGATAGGCACTACTAAAAACAATCATTTTGGTTGAATTGAAAATGACTTTTTGATGTCTGATGATCACAAGCGAATTTAACAAAGCTGCACTCAAACTCAAACTCTAATGAGTATCAAGAAACGAGTAGTCATAGAAGCATAATGAGTTGATTTGTTCATCGCCTCTGATTTTGACATCTGAGATTATCAAAACAAATAAAATTTATCTACACTGACTCAAAATGTTTTTCATTGCGTATGATAGTAGGTGATAAAAACAGAAGCTACATTCAAAACTGTTTTGTCTACCAACACCTCCTCTATGCTTTTTTAAATCCGAAATTTTTACAAAGTGGGCCATGCTATAGACGGTTTTGAAAACAAGTTAATAAAACTTTTATAAGACCATAAAGATTTTTAAATGTTCTAGTGAAAGATATTATGACCAATTGAGAACTTTCATAAAACCTATTGGCTGCCATGAAAACAATCATATGGCCAAATGGCTACAGCTGTCAAACTTCACTGTGATATCGTGGTTGGTTTTGGTGTTATTCTGCTATGTTCGATTCTCTGCTCTTCTGATTCATTTAGCAGTAAATTATATCTACACACTACTAAAATGTGAGGTAAATTTCTGTCTCCTGAGACCGACACATGCAAGCGTCCTTTTGTACATGAGAATGAGTTGAAAGAGATGAGAAAATAAATTTAATCAAACATACCTTTCGTCAAATTGCGTTTGTGTCAGTTTCAGGAGAAACTATTTTACACGGAATCTTTCTTCACGTTCTCCGAGTTTTTACAAACATGACTTACGTCTCGTGTAAAATTCATAATTTTTAAGAGTGTAAGAGAAAAAGAAATTTTGTTTGATAGCGAAATATCCAGAACAAACTGTGTTTTTTTACAGCGTAACATGCTCCAAATCATATGCGCATTTAATTTTATGGTGAATATTGGCACGACAAGAGCCGAAAATTAATGCGTCTCGGAAATTTTGCGAGTTATCAACAACAAAAACAAAATTTAAACAAATATATCCGATAAATTAATCATGAATTTCCTGAAAAATATTTAAATTCAATAAGGTTACCTAAAAGAATGTCGAAAGTGATCGCCGATCTACAGTTCATTTGTGTTACATTTAAAATTTGGTGCATTTGTTTTTCCACATTTCAATTATTTCTTATATTTCAATATGGCAATTGGAAAAAATCACAGTTTTTCCAAAAAGCAAATTTATCATCTCAATGACTACTCTAAAACTATTTGGTCATTTGGTGACTTCCCCCAATGCCAATTTTCCGTTTAATGCATTTACTGGATGTAAGATAGTTTTAAAATGCTTTTTGAATTGACCGTAAAAAGAAAATATCAATGAGTCCTAAAACGGCATTTCAAAACAGCATTTCACGAGTTTATAAAGTCGAAATAAAACCTTTGATAGGATTAAAAGAAATTTTAGAAAACAAAATTTTAAGATCATTGTAAACAAGCTGTGTAGGTTCTCATAAACTTGACTAAAATATGAAACTTATTAGCACCTCTTGGTGCAATAATAAAACCAAATTGACTTCTGGTGTCTATTTTAAAACTTTAATAAAACTAAAAGAAACTGGATAGTTTTGGCCATGTTGCTTGGAATTCCTATCCTTTCCTTATTTGATCTGCAATCAGCCGGGGCTAGCGCCAGTATTGCCTTGGTCTTGTATCAACAGTTCTCAACAGCTGATCTGGCAATAACGGAGTAACAACCTCGGGCAGTCTATTACGCTCATACTTATGCTTATGCTTATTGAGACTTTTTCAATTTACTTAGACTTTTTCAGTTGTGTGAAATTTTAATGAACGGGGTAGTTCGAATAGCCTATCTTGGAGTGTAACACGACAGTCAGAAAAGACCATATCTTGCGTAAACATTTTCAATGAATCCTTTGAATCAAGTATATCGACTACACGATTAAGAGAATAAAAATGTAGATCATTTTTAAAAAAATTTCATACACAGAAAAAAAATAATGAATTTAACAGGCGCGTTAAATTTTCCCTCATTTAATTCCAAGCTAAAGGAGGCGTAAACAACGAAATTGTGTACAATCTTTCATGCGCCATACAACAATGTTTGCAACATTTCATAAAACAGGCTAGATTCAGGCGTTATATGGCTTGAATTTACATTAAATACCCCATTATTTTCTGCCAAATCTAGCTTTCCCTTTATGTGCATTAGGTAACGCAGAAAATTCAATGTTAAATTTTATCTGTGTATTATTTCAGCTGTTTAGAAACATGCCAAATGTTCGCTCCAGTGTTCCAGCGTCCCATCAATTGGACAGTACTTATATTTTTTAGGCCTATTCCTTTGACTTGAAGAAAGTTTTACTCTACACACTACCAAAATGTGATGTAAATTTCGGTATCCTGAGACCGACACATGCAAGCGTCCTGTAGCACACTAGAATGAGTTGAAAGAAATGAGAACATAAATTCAATCAAACACATCGAATTGCGTATTTGTCAGTTTCATGAGACATAATTTTACACAAAATCTTTCATTACATTCCCCGACTTTTTACCAAGATGAATTTCAGAACTCAGGGTGTGGGGATGAGTGTGCCAACTCCTCGACCCACTAAAAACCCACCCGTGCCTTTAGCCCTGGACCCTCCCCGGAACCACCTTTCGGTATTACTTCGGGGAGGGGGCTATTGTGCTTGTTAAGCACCCACTATGTCTAACTACTTAGGGCTTTAGTAGTTAGGTGGTCCCTGCGACCTGCCTTTGGTCGTTTCGTCATTTTTGTTGGAGATCAAGGACGATCTGGGAGGCTGCTACGCATACCGCGTCCCAGCCGTCCCGGTCTTGACACATCCTCTGGACCAAGTTATCTGGAGTCGTGTCGTGACCGCATACGGCCATCATGCCGGATATCGCGCCGTCGAAGCGAGGACATGCGAAAAACACATGTTCCGTAGTTTCTTCGACTCCCGCGCACTCACTGCATGCGGAGGACTGTGCATGCCCATATTTGTGCAGGTATTGTCTAAAACAGCCGTGGCCAGACAGTATCTGCGTTAAGTGGAAGTTCACTTCACCGTGTCGCCTACCGACCCACCCGGTTAATTCCGGGATTAGTCGGTGGGTCCACCGACCTTTGGTGGAGTTGTTCCATTCACTCTGCCACTTAACCATGGATGCGGCTCTAGTGGTCTTTCGGATACCTCTTGTTCCACGTTGCTCGAAGCACTCTACGTCCTCTTTTATGACAATGCCTATTGGCATCATCCCCGCTAGGACGCAGACCGCGTCGCGTGATACCGTTCGGTATGCACTCACCACTCTTAGGCACATAAGCCTGTGAGTACTCTCGAGCTTATTTGCGTAGCTCTTGGTACTCAAGGCGGTGATCCATGCCGGCCCGCCGTACCTAAGTATGGACAGGACGACACTGGCCAGGGGTTTACGCTTACTCCCTTGCACCACCCAGCTATTCGACATCATGCGGGATAATGCCGATATAGCCATAGAGGCTTTCTTGCAAGCGTAATCGACGTGACTGACAAAGGACAGCTTGTCGTCGATCATAACCCCAAGATACCTCAAGAACCTCTTTGATTCTACTGTGCAGTTACCTGCACTAATCGTCGCATGTTGCTCCGATTTCCGATTGTTCACCGGAGCAACATGCGACGATTAGTGCAGGTAACTGCACAGTAAGTTTAGAAATTTCTAAGTGTATAGGACTAACCCACCAGATGTAGTAATTCTCAGAGTACAGAGATATGCGGAAATTCCATCCGACAGTTTGGCAACGGTGTTCGTTTTGTTAACAAAGGCTGCCAACACTTCCACAAAGTAAAATGTTACAGCTTTGTGCGTGACTTCGTCGTTGTCAGTTCATTGTTTTTTGCATTGCTAACGTACAAGTGTTTTATTATGAGTATAAATGGCCTACTGTACAAAGTCCGCCAAATTGTCATCTCAGCATCATAAGAAACATTATCGAACACAGAGAACAATAAAATATTGCATCATTTTATTAACACCACGAGTTCTGCAGAATACGAATGTTTTATTTTTGATTTTGAAGCGCAATCAATATAGGGTAACTGCCCCCATATTAATCTCATTGTTCCTATATTCATCCTACGATGAATCAAACAATTGGGCAGTTGAAGGATCGGTTTCGTTTTCTAATAATGTTTGCTTACGTTAAATAACTACAACAAACATTACTAACTAATCCTGTCACGTGTATATCGTTTAATTTCAAGTAGGATGAATATAGGAACAATGAGATTAATATAGGTACATCTTCCCTAAACCATTGATTTTAACTCCATTCCAATACTTAGCAATCGAAACATTTCTGCAAACAGTTAACATACTCGTTTGGCTCAGATTTTTACAGTTCTCGCTGCTCGATTGGCTCAAGATGGCCGCTTCCGCATATCTCTGTACTCTGAGGATTACTAACCAGATGGTGTTTATTCATGCACGAAAAAAACATTTAACGTTGTTTTTGGCAAACAGATTGCAATGAAGTTCGTTGAAATTTATTTTTCTTTATTGTTTATTAAGAAAGTATCAATGAGATGGCAATTTTCTGACATCAGCATGAAGTTTCTAAGATCATCCAAATATTCCTTGAAGTCTAAGTCAAGAAATCAATCCGGGCATCATAAGATATTTTAAGGCGTATTCACAAGCGAAACAATTTCACTATGATCTATGGAGACACTTTAGATAGTCTGTCTGTGATTAGTTATCCGTGAACTACGTCGCGTCGGGGTTGGAGTATAGACCTTGAGATCTACCACCGTCGCAAACGGATTTTCTGACATGTTCGCAAACGCCATTCCCCCATTTTATGTAGACAATGTCATATTCATGTGTATCAGATGATCCAAGAACTCTTTGTTGCATCGGTCTATACACTGAAAATTAAATTTAGTTCATATTACCAAATCGAATGTACCACTCACGAATACATTCGTTGTTTTCTGCAACGAAACCGAAATTTGTACGATTTCGTATTCAATGCCAGACGCGCAACAGTCGAAAGTTCGAAGCATTTCTTTACACAGACAGAACTTCAAGCATTGTACGAAAACAATTCAAGACAAACATATAATTCAACAACGATTTTCAATTAGGAAGCAACTGACAAACGTTAACAATTATTCTTTCGGTAAACATCTCGTGACACAAAGTGTACTAAGTTTAATTGGTGATACGCGTAAGATATCAATTCATATTTCTAGTTTATTTGAGCAGCAGGACACCATCATGTGCTATATTCATTTATTAAACTCCTCGTCACTGCACATGGCAGACGGCAAGTATTTTGGGATGATTCTGGTAATCTAGTTGAAGTTTTCAGATCGGAGCCTATCCGATCAGCCGGTCTTGTTTTGTCTGCCATACCACAACCGGGTGGACTGTGGCGGGTGAGCAAAGCCTCGTTCGAACCACCAGCTGAGAGCTAATGTCGAACACTGAAATCATTTCGGTTGAATAGCATAGCCCAGAAAGAGGAGAGTCACGAAATGCAGTACGAAAAAAAAAAATCACAAGAGTGGAGGGGCTCAGTTATAAAATCAGACACCGGCAACAAAGCAAAATTATTTTGCAGCTGAGGGATGTGGCTATTGCAGTATTAAACATTGAATGAAACTTAATAAAAGAAAAAGAAGAAGGCAATTTGAACCGTTATTGAGGACACAGAAAGGGAAAACCATATTTTTAACCTGTTCTTATGCAGATTTGTATGGGCATATTTTCAGTGTAGACCTTTAGACCAACCAATATAAGGCCGTTTTCAGCGGTGTTCTATTATTTTGGTCTAGTTTTATAACAGTTCCAAAAATATAGACCACCAAAAATAGATCAACTGTTTTCCAGTTTCACCGCCATTGTTCTAAATTTTATGTGATGCCGTTCGTTTGTTTTGTTTTGGAACTTCGCCTGCTTCGTTTGAATTTGGTTGGTGTTAAGCTCGTTCGACTTTTCAAAATGATTCTAAAAAGTTTCCGAGTGTTCCGAGTCAAAAGATGCCATTTTATCGCGATCTATTCCTCCCAATACTTGTTGGTGCTGGGCGAATATTAAGATGAGCGGCTGTTAAGTGCCGTTTTATGGTAGACGATGTGAAGGATTTCCTTCTTGCTGAAACAGCTGAAAATAAAAATTAATTTACACGGAGGAAGCTTTCATATGCGTAACTATTATGTTTGACTGGATGAGAGTATGACACTAGCTGACCAACCATCGGTAATGTGCTGGGTAATCTGCGACCTCAGTTCAACTCTGTTTTGACAACGATCTCAGGCCTGAATAAAGCATTCCGACCGGTTGAAAACCCTGAGTTGAAACTCCATTGCCAGTACCTTTTCCGGGATCGCCGTTAGTTCCGACTTTTAGGTGTGCCTAAATTTCGAACACCCACAGATCTCCTACGACAGGACTTTCTACAAGCCCCTCAACAAAAGGTTCGCGTTTCTCAGTCAGTTGAGCATCGCGTCATCGAGCACTACATTTGTCCTGGAAACTTGTCCACCGTTGTTTGGCATGGTCTTACCCGCCCGTTGATTGCCTTCGCCGCCTTCTCCTGGGTATAGCTCACATAGCTATTGAAGTTCAGTTCGTTATCAATCCTTTCGGAGCAATGACACTTTTCATTTGCCGACCAACCGTTTTTCACTAGCCTGTTATCGACAATACGATGTCATCCGCAAAACTAACGATCACTACGCCAACATTAGCACTATTGAACATTCCGATCCAGAGGATGGAACCTTGCAAAACTTCCGTCTTGATCTTCAACGTTGTTTGACCCATAACTGTCTCGTGAATCAACACCCGGTTTTGGAAGTAATTTCTCAGCAGAGGAAGTGATACACGTTTTGCGGAGCTGAAAAATTCCAAACATCCCGCATCTAAGCTCGCTCAACCCCTTAAAGGTCGCATACATTTCAAAAGCCTTTTTTAGGCTTATTAGCTGATTGCGCAAGGTGCGAGATGTTTGGGATTTTCAGCTTGGCAAAACTTGTGTCACTCTTCCTTTTGTGTACTTACTTCCAGGAGTGCAAACTTGTGTTGCTATTTGAAATGCTTCAAATACTTCGAAAAATCATACTTGTGACTGGAATTTTTTAAAGCATCTCTCTTACTAGCCTTCATATGCTTCCCTAGTGCACAGAATTCAATATATGGGAAAAACCATCTGTTTAGGGAAGACTCAAGTAAAGTGTAAAAAATATTTGTTACAAAAATCATGCATGATAAAAATAAACAAAGCTGTAAAAGCATTTTAGGCTTGTTTAAACAACCTTTTATATCAGTGTCAATATGTGCCAAATTCTAGCTCTATAGACCCACATTAGAGCACTTTCCCCTACTATTGATAACGGCACGTAACTTTCGGATTGATTTGATCGAGAAATTATTTTATCAAATTAATGGCTAATTGTCGCATTCACAACAATAGTTTAACACAACGTACACCGCTGAAAACAGAGTTACCGAAAAACGAGCGAGCGATCGACGCGTTCGACCTTGGCCTTGTTGTTGTTTTACGCCGTTTTTTCACATTTAGAACGCGCTGGATTCCGTTCCAAATTCGGCACAAAATAAAACAAAGCGTATGACAGTTTTACTTTTTTTACACCAAAACTGTTCGAAAATAAAAATTAGAACGCACCGGTGAAAATGGAGAATTTGGTTTGGTCTATTCAAATGTCAAAATTTAGAATAGACCGCGACCGCTGAAAACGGCCTAACAAATGACTTTTCTAACGCATTCAAGCGTTATTTTGGTCTATAAACATGCGTCACTATAATTTTTGTGTGGCTTGTGCTAACGTAAGAACTTAATACACTCGAGAGTCGCGACGTGAGATAGGACACAACACTTATTGTTCTTACAAAACGGAAAAGGATCACATGTTTTCTACGTAAGAGAATCGTAGACAAATGTCGTTTCTTCGAATTTGGTTTGTAAAACCCTAGTTATTTAGAATCTGGTTACAAACGTGTTACAAGTTATGTAGATTGAACAGTGCGTAAAAATGACCACTTTCATTTAAAAAAAAATCCAATTTCTTATCAAATCTATTGACTTGTTTAAATTGCATCGCTAACAACAACGCCTTTCGGAATTAAAAAGGCAAGCTTAAGCGTTTCATCATCTCGAACGAATCATAAAATTAACTCCCGCATACAATCACTCAATCATCAACCATTCTTCCACCGTGGTCGCAAACCTCTCCGGAGAAAGGCCAAGAACGCTACCAGGCAATTACAAAACTGCCACGCCTCACTTCGGCTCGGGTGACAACCGGCAGAAAATTACACTTCCTCGATAATCGCACCCGGGCACGGGGGCCATGTAAATCTTCAACTTCACACCTTGTCCGACCCCGGAGTGCGGACGGACGGACCCGCTCGACTCATCTAGCTGGACAGAGAGGCTATTAATTTTATTGTTATTATGATTTATCACTCGCGGTTCGCTCGTCTGGGTTTGTCCCCGACTCGTACATGATCCCGTTATTCACATCATCATCGCTTTGAACTAGCTTACAACTGCCGCTAGGGCACGTGCTCCCTTCTAACCGCACAATCGCGGCCTCACTTTGCGGTCTAGTATGTATCTCTTCCTCGTTGAAAGACGCGAGTATTATTTGCGAAGAATAGAAAATGGAGATAGATACAATTTTCCACGCAGCTTCCGGCGTTCCGGAACTCACTTCTTAACATTTTTTTCCCTCCTTCTTCTGCGGTTTCGTCTTAACGCGTTTTAATTGGAACCGAAAGGTAGTTGTGGCTCGTGGCAAATTGCCGCTTCAATGGGGCTTCCGACTGAGCGGAGGGGAACTCGTGAAAAGAATCAATTTTCACACCCCCTGCGAGATTCCCGCTCGGGCTCATTCGAATCGAGGCTTGGATTGCTTTTGACATTTTCAGCATGCCTTTCGCCTGGAAGTGATTGAAGTGCTGGAAAGTGTGGACCTCTAGAAGGAAATCAACGCGACTCAATGGGTTGAACGTGGTAACATTGTATGCAATCCAGTCGCTTGGCAAACGTGGACAAGGTTCACAAGGGCCTCGGAACTGGCACTGGTTGATTAGTGTGTTTTTGTACCTATTCTGCAAATCATCGTTATAGGGCAAGTTGAACGTCGCGTAACACACTGACCTGGAAAGCGAGGGTGCTCGGGATTGGTTTGATGATGGGGTTCCCTCCAATATGTGTGTTTGTGATTTCTGGAGGGCTCGGTTGGATGATGGTGGAATGCATTGATTAGTAAGGATAGTTGGTTGTGTGATACATTGTTGAGGAGTGCTGGCCGATCAAATTAGCGATCAGGAAACAATGTTGCGACCTTAGTCAATTGATTGTTGGTTTTGAGGTGAGATCGAGACATTGAACATTCTTTACGTTAACTTCGAATGCTATGATTGGTGCTGGAAGTAAGCAAAAATGCTCAATTCAGTTGAAATAGTCAAAGTCTGATGTTAGAAAAAGGTTCAAATTGATTAGAGAACGTCTCTGACGCGAAGAGGGAACATGACAACAAAGGATTGTGAAAATACTTTACTCCAGGAAAATCCCTGATCAGCCCCGAAAATTCCAAGGAAAATTCTACTCGAAATTTTAATTCCTTTACACCCGCTTCAATTAACAAGTTAAAAGCACTTAAATTTAATTCCGAAATTTTTGCACTTTTGCGACTTTGTACACATTACATTTAAGTCATGTACATTTTGGAGCCATGAGACCGAACATGCACGCGTCATTCAGAGCAAAAGATCAAGTTCAAAGTTACGCAAAAATAAATTTAATCAAACACACCTTTCGTTGAGCTGCGAATATTTCGGAAGACATAATTTTACATGAAACCGTTGTTTACGTTCTCTGATTTTTGATAAAGAGGAATTACGTCTCGTGTAGCTGAATATAAACAAAGCTGGAACGTTTTGTATTGTAAGATCTATCCAGGTTTTAACAGAGTTCTTTATAAGAGGCACGACACATAGAAGCTACAAATGGTTACTACCAGATTGATAACAAGGAAAATCAAACCACCCGTTTGCCATTTTGGCTTCGATACATTTGGTCCATGAGACATCTAAATAAGTATACAAAATTAGATCAGCGAGATTCGCGATCACTTAAATGAAACCTGCGACCAAGTAAAAAATAACTTTCCTATTTTAAATGGCATTGAGACGCAATAAGCAAACAATAATCTTCTACGATTCGGGAGCCTCTGCATTGATTTCATTTTGCATTGAATCCATTTTGCGCTGTCTGGTTAATAACCGCCATCGAACAAAAAAAAATTCCAAGGTGAAATTTAGTCCTAAAGGGTGTTTCGATCAAAATTTGGTAGACTTAAACTTGACGCATTTCCTTTCATCGTGCATTACAAAATTTTGCACACCCCTCATTTTGAAGATGTGTGCGTGTAGCATCATGCCTCTATTTTGATTTTGAGATTAGCACTTCAGTTATCAAAATGTCGTCGAAGGAAGAGAAGCAACGCATCAAAATTTTGCACGTGCATGGCGAAAATCCAAACTACTCTCACGCCAAGTTGGCGAAATTGTTGAATGTGGCTAAATCAACTGTTACCAACGTATTAAAAGTGTTCGGTGAACGTTTGTCGACAGCCAGGAAAGCTGGATCGGGGGGAAATCGAAAGCCGGAGGCCACAGCGACGACAAAAAGAGTTGCCCGCTGTTTCGAGCGGAACCCCAACATCTCCGTCCGAGATGTCGCAAAGAAGCTGGGAGTGGCGCCTTCAACCGTGGATAGAGCTAAAAAACGAGCTGGACGATAAACAAAACACGTCAGCCAAAACACGATCGCAAAAGTTGTACACGACGATGCTGACGAAGTTTGATTGCGTGGAACAGGACGTGAAGGTAGACTTAAAACTTCGTGGATAGAAATTTTATACGGCAACCGGACGGGGAAAGGTGGCACATATTTTCAAGCACATTAAAGTGTCAAAGTTCGTGAAGAAATATCTGGTGTGACAAACCATCTTTACCTGTGGCTTGAAGAGCCACGTTTACATTGCGACCGGAACCGTCAACCAGGAAATTTATCTGAGCGAGTGCCTACAAAAACGTCTACTGCCTTTCCTGAAGCGACACAATTATTCCGTTCTATTTTGGTCGTATTTGGCATCTTGCCATTACGGAAAGAAAGCCATGGAGTGGTATGCTGCCAACAACGTTCAAGTGGTGCCCAAGGACAAGAACCCTCCCAACACGCCAGAGCTCCGCCCAATCGAACAATATTGGGCCATCGTCAAGCGGAACCTTAAGAAGACTCAAAAAGCTGTTGTGAGCGAGAAACAGTTCAAGGCAAACTGGCGTTCTGCGGCGAATAAAGTGGACAAAGAGACTGTACAAAATCTTATGGCAGGTGTTAAGCGAAAGACCCGGCAATTTGCATTCGGTTAAAAGGAAGATTAGCTGAATTTTTCTCCTGTATTCTATGTTTACTGAACTTGAAAAAGAAAAAGAATTTGACTTATTAATAAAAACTGTGATCGACTCACACACATTACTGTTTGACCAAATTTTGATCGGAACACCCTTTAATGTTCGAAAATGCTCTCTTTCACAAGCACAATAGATTAAGTGACTTAAAGCCGAACCAAACTCGTTTGAAAATTCGCTTTTTTGCATGCTCACTAGCACCAAGAAGTGACGGAATTCCGAACGATACTCTCCACTTTTTGGAACCCCTTGACCTTCTGAACAAATTTGCTGAAGGTTCAAGCTTTCTAGGAGTCGAGATCACGATATAAACTCATTCAAGAAATGTTCTTTTTGACATGCCCTCTAGTGCCACGTAGTGGTTGAATTCTAAACCATACTCTCTACATTCTGGAAGCTCTTGAATTGCTGTACAACTTTGATAAAGACTACATTTTTGCAGGTAGGTTTCAAGATACAGGATCATAAATTCGACTGCTCTAGGTGAGTCGATACTTTTGAGGATGATTCAATATTCAAGTGTGTGTTTCAATACTTTTCGAAGTGATTATATACTATTGCCATCGACATCGTAGCGCGGCAGGAGTTGTGCTGGGAAGGATCCACGTTGCGTAGGTTTCGGGATAGTCATACCATCTGCCAGAGCTGCGGAAATACACACGAGTTGGGAATAGCTCCAATCAACCCAAGATGTGCCGGTTGATGATGAAGGACAGGTTCTTCAACATCAGCAGAATTAAAGGGTAGGGTCTTCACCTCGGAAGTACTGATGATGACATAGAAGAACTCTACGCGCAGCTGTAGCGTGAGTACGACCGGTGCCCAAGCCATGACATCAAGATAATCATCGGGGATTTCAACGCTCTGATTGGCCAGGAAGAGGAACACAAACCGGTGAATGGAAATTTTTAGCGCACACCAGCTGATCAACGACAACGGGTTTTCGACTTATCGAATTTACCGCCTCCAAAATCATGGCACGATTCTCAGCAGATTCAGTCAATTTATCTGCTTTGCCGATGACGTGGATATTGTCAGCAGATCATTTGAGGCGGTGGCAGAGCAGTACACGAGACCAAAGCGTGAAGCAGTCTATCTCGGCACTGGTAACTACGGACAATGATAACAGCCATCAGATCCGTAGGCATTTTGTCAGTGAAAGTTGTGCCTACTACGGGCTCCACAAGCAACTGCGGTCAGACTTAGCTCCCGTACGAAGTGTATCCTGTATAAAACTCCAATAAGACCGGTTGTTCACTATGGGCATGAAACGTAGCCAATGCTTGAGGAAGACTTGAGAGCACTCGGAGTTTTTGAGCGAAGGGTGTTAAGAACCATCTTTGGCAGAGTGCAGGAGAACGGAATGTGGAGGCGGAGAATGAACCACGAGCTCGCATATGAGAAATATGGAGGATGGTAGAAAAAAGGGAGGTATATATTTATAGATAAAGGTGAAAAGTTTGGACATTTTCTCTTCTTATTTTCAGAAATGGAAGATTTCTCCCAACGCTTCCAAAACTCAACTAATAATATTCCCACATAAACCTCGAGCTTCTTTTTTGAAACCTAGTAGTAATCACATCGTTACTATGAGCGGTGTTCCAATTTCCTGGTCAAGCGAAGTGAAATACCTTGGTCTATTACTTGATCAAAAATTAAATTTTAAAAATCACATTGAAGGCATTCAAGCCAAATGTAATAAATATATAAAATGTTTATATCTTCTTATAAACAGAAAATCCAAACTATGTCTGAAGAACAAACTACTAATATTTAAACAAATTTTTAGACCGGCCATGCTTTATGCTGTTCCAATATGGTCTAGTTGTTGTGCTACCAGGAAAAAAATACTTCAAAGGATTCAGAACAAAGTTCTGAAGATGATTTTGAAGCTGCCTTCTTGGTACAGTACTAACGAAGTACATAGAATTTCGAATGTTGAGACTTTAGAACAAATGTCCAACAAAATAATTAATAATTTCAGACAAAAATCGTTGCAATCTTCTATTGCAATGATTAATTCCCTTTATGCTTAGTTAAGATTAATTTTAGTTTGTTTTTAGTTTTAAGATTATTATTGTTATACTGACATGCAGGAATAAAAACCTGTTTAAAATACTGAACTGCTAAGGCATGAACCATGTAAACAAAATTAGATACATATTTTAACAATTAAGGTTGATACGTTACGGTAGTAGCTGGAGCACCTAGATTAACATGAAATGTAAATATGAATAAATTTGGAACAAATAAAGAGTTAAAAAAAAAAAACAATGCCGGACAACTATCCGGCGAAAATGGTGTTCGATGGGAATCCGGTTGGCACAAGATGAAGAGTGGCGCAACGAGCAAGATGGTTTGATCAGGTGTGGCAAGATCTAGTTAGTAAAAGGTGCCACGGGATTGGAGGGGAGCAGCCATGAACCGAGAACGTTGGAGGGATATTGTGTGTCAGGTCATGGTATTATGACGTTATGCCATAAAAAAAAAATAATGTACTATTGACTGGTAGTGTATACACGACTGCCGTGTAGAGGGATAATTTTGAACTAGACGGTCCACCATCCGACATGTCTCGTTATCTAAAGCATGTATATTGAAAATAACAATTTTCTAGATGGCCAGGATTTCGAGATTTAGTTTATATAGGAACATCATATGTTGGCCAGAATCTCGAGATTCAGCTGATACAAGACTTTCATGTGCACACTAGCGCCGCAAAGTGAGATGATTCTTAACTACTATCCACCAACCTGTTGGTCTTGATCTACTGAACAATTTAGCTGAAGGTAGTAACTTTCTATATGCTTAATAATCTTCTACGATTCGGGAGCCTTTAATATGCTCCGGATTCTATGTTGGCACTAGTTTGGTCAAATCCCTAAATGTTTCCATAAGCACGGTTTACCCGAGAGGAAAACCGCACTATGGAATCCGTCGAGAATAACTCTCTATATGCTCAATATCACTAGAAATCCTATGTTGGAACCAATAAGGCCAAATTTTATTAGCTATGGGTTTCCATTAGCGTTGTTTGCTGAACAATCAATAGGAAATTGGCGATTTAAAATTGGTAAAAGCTTACCTTTTGACAGATAGACCTATTTCGTATGCGACTTACAGAAGTCGAGTGCTCGACTTTAAAATTAGCTCACTGCTTAAGAACCCCTTGATGACAAGCACCCTGCAACACATAAACACTTTGCAATACATTCTTGCACTTTTCGGATCTAGAATCTTTGCTTTTGTTTAGATTCGATGGGTTAATTTGACAGAGTATGTAAGTTTTGAGTTTAGGGGTGATTCATTAAGCTTGGGACAGATGTGCTGGTTCTTCCTGAGCCAAAAACTGTATCGATTTTCTTCTTGACTACATGTCAACTGCAGAACAAAGTCATCAAGAACATTAAGGCAAACCCCAACATCTCAGACCGCGATTTGGCCAAAAGGTTTCGCGCCGCACGCAGTACCGTGCAACGGATTCGTCTCCGGGAAGGCCTCATGTCATACCGTGCCTGTAGATAACTTTTTTATTTATTTATTTATTTCGTCAAGCAATGTAGACTACATACAATGGTTACAGTGTTCTACTTACATACTATACATTATTTCTGTTGTCTTTTAGACGACATTTTACTTGTTCTTTAGACATAGTGCTGCCGATGATTTCGCAATGTAAGTTATACTGGTGCATCATTCGATTAATGGGGCCATTTTTTGCATAATTAGTTCTGTATGACTTTTCTAAGAATAATTTACGTGTTCTAAGATGCCGACTGGGACTATAAAAGTTCAATTGTGAGAGTAGTTCTTCTGATTTTCTGATGTTATGCGTTGTGAAATAATGTCATTGACGTAGAAAAACATTGCGAATACGCGGCGTTCCTTAAGTGTCTGTAAATTGATAAGCATGCAGCGTGCTTCATAAGATGGCAGTTGAAATACAGTACAATTCAATTTCCTTAGGGCATATAAAAGAAATTGCTTTTGGACGGATTCTATGCGTTCGTCGTGTATGGAACAGTACGTGTTCCATACTAGGTTGCAGTATTCCAGAATTGGCCTGACATATGTAATGTATAATATTTTAATAGTAAATGGATCTTGAAAATTGTGACTGAACCTCTTAATGAAGCCCAGCATGCTATTTGCTTTACTTATAATAGTGTTGTAATGTTCTACAAAAGTGAGTTTAGAGTCTAGGGTAATGCCTAAGTCCCTTACTATTTTGCATGTTTCTACTTTTTGGTTTCCTAAAAATATTTCCGTACGAGGTGTTTCGTTTTTTCTGCTAAATACTATTGAGTTACATTTTTTCACGTTAAGTTGAAGTAAGCTTTTGCTACACCATGTGTTGAATAAGTTAATTTCGTTCTGGAATTCTTCTGCGTCACTAGAATTGTTTATTTCCATGAAGAGTTTCAACTAAATAGGGATCAAAAGCAGAGCAATGTGGTCAGAATCCGTGCCGGAAAACTGTATGATCAGGTGTTCAATGGCTGTCTCAACAAAATTCAATGGCTGTCTCCTCATAGATGTTAAAACCTATGTAAAGGCCGATTTCAAACAGCTACCGGGACAAAAAATTTACTTGGCTACGGCTCGGGGAGATGTTCCTGCCAAATTCAAGTTTGTGTTTGCAGATAAATTTGCACTTAAATACATGATTTGACAAGGCATCTTTAGCTGCGGTAGGAAGACCAAGGTTTTCATCACTGATAAGACATTTAATTCAGAGCTGTACAGAACGGAATGTCTCCAAAAGCGAATATTGCCATTCATCAGATCCCACAATGAACCTGTCATATTTTGCCCATACCGTTACAGTAAAACAGCTGCCGTTACAGTAAAACAGTGCTACAGTGGTAAGAAACCAACGGGATGCAGCTTATACCGAAGGAACTCAACCCACCAAACTGTTCCCCGCTCAGACCTATAGAGAGATTTTGGGCTATTATGAAGAGGAAGCTGAAAGTGAATGGCAGTGTCGTCAAAAACATCAATGAATTGAGAACCAAATGGAACAAGATTGCAAAAACGATGGATGAGAATAATGTGCGCCGGTTGATGAAACGTATTCCGGGAAAAGTCCGCAAATTTCTTCGAAATCGAGATGATTAATTTTTTTGTATTTTCCCTCTAAAGGTCACATAAAGTCGAACTTTTTTGTTAAAACAGAATACTATTTTGTTAATGTATATCTGAAATATGCGCAATAGTCTATGTTCCAATTCTAACTGGGCCACACCCTACCCAGCCCCTGGTTTGCCCCTGGGTGAACCGCGCTAATGAAAACCTTCGAGGACAAAGTTAATGAAAACCGCTTTATTTGCTGTACAATGGTGATTAAATGAAGTGCCCAGCACCACATTGGACATTTCCGGATATGTTTTAAGTTCTCTAGGAAAAGTGGGCAGTGTCAAAGTTGATTCAAAAACCAACAAACGACACCTCAAATCACAGGAGGTTTTGAAAACAATTTGATTGGTGGTAAATTCGAGCAAACAGGACCACAATGGAAGCAACTGGCGAGTTTCCAAGGGAAGTGACCAATTCACTGATTTTCACGATGATTTTTGAGCATTGTGAGCAGGTGCATTGTCTTGATGAAAAATGTTTTTTTTTTTTCTTTTGCATACCGGGTCTTTTTGTACAATTTTTTTACGCAACTGGTCCAAAAGGTCACAATAATAATCAGAGTTGATTGTCTTACCAGTTTGGAGATAATTTATAAATAAAATTCCTTTTGTATCCCAAAAACTGACGCTAACACCAGAGAGAACAGACGTTCATCTTTGGTCTGCTACTTGTGTAAAACTTTAAACCGACAATTCAAATGTATGTCGTATGCTCCTGGTAGACGTCGCTGCAGTTGTGTGATAACTGTCATGTCAATGTTTATCAATAAAAAGCCAAGCACATAACCTGAAAAGCTTTGTTTATTTTTCTCTGCACTTGCTTCTTATACCGGCAGCCCCCCTATACTTTTCCACACGTTTTTCAAGAAAAGGTATATGGACATCCATGTCTGTTCTCTGTGCTAACATCTTCTTGGCCGATTTCTGGACACGAACAAGCTTCAGAGCCGTAGTGCCTGGCTTACTCCACTTCTTAGCCTATTGTTTTGATTCAGGATCATGGTGGTAGACCCAAGTCTCAGTGTGTGTGGTGAATCGACGCAGAAAATCCGTTTTTATCCGTTCGAAATTGCTCCAAATGTTGCTCAGAAAGTCACATTCAAACGTGTTTTTGTTGCATTGTTACTCAAAACTTCTGCCACAATATGCCATGTTGTTCCATGTGAGATGCCTATGGAGTCAGCTAACGACTGTTCCAGAAAGTGAAAGCACACCATATTTTAACGGTCACTTAAAAATGTGAAATATTTCAACATGTTTTCACTTAATGTGAAATATTTCAACATGTTTTGGCGTCCTTTTGTTTGCACATTTCTGAATGACTTAGCATCAAAAAAGTGCTCAGTTTTGTGTTACCTATCAAAATGCGCGGTCTTACTCCGGGACAACGAAAAAGTATCGTGCACAAATGGTGCACTGTGAGCGGAATCTCCTTGAGAAAATTGGCCTAGGAAGAGGGTGTAAGCGTCGGAGCGGTACGATCTGCGATTCGAAAATATAGAGAACAGTGTACGTTTGAAGATGCGCCGAAGAGTGGTCGGAAATCCGGTCCTGTTAGTCCGGATATCGATAAAAAGATCAGGGATGCCTACAAGCGAAAACCAGCGACTTCGGTTCGGGATGTTGCGAAAAAACTAGGGACCTCGTCGAGTAACGTCATGCGTGTCAAAGAAAGACTTGGGCCCAAAACATACCGGAAGCAGAAAAAAACCCAAAAGGAACCCAAAACAGGCCGCGTCCGTGAAACCACGGGCCCGCAATCTCTACGACTCGTTATTGTGTAGAAATTCTGGGTGTATAATGATGGACGATGAAACGTATGCGAAACTAGATTACAAAACGCTTCCCGGACCACAATTCTATGCTGTTAGCGAAGACAAAGACTTCCCCGAAATGGAGAAGGCAATTTTTAGCGAAAAATTCGGTAAGAAGGTTATGGTTTGGCAGGCAATATGCGAGTGTGGTAAAACATCTAGTCCGTACATAACAACGGAGACGATGAACACTCAGAAATACGTTAAGGAATGTCTCCAGAAGCAATTATTGCCGATGATCAGGCAGCATGAAGGTCAAGTAGTGTTTTGGCCTGATTTGGCGTCAAGACATGAAAGACATGAATCCGCCGAACTGCCCGGAGGCACGGTCTATCGAGGCTTTTTGGGCTTTAACCAAAGCAAAGCTTCGAAAATTCATAAAACCAGTGGACGACATCCAAAAATTTAAAAAAGATTGGCCAAAAGTGGTCAAAATGGTGGGAAGTACCACTGTGCAGAAGCTAATGGGTTATGTTCGAGGAAAAGGTAGGAGTCTTGGCTATGATTAAATATTTTGATTAAACGAGAGTAAAATATCATATAAAACACAAATACAAATATGATTTGTCAAATAAAATGGTGAAAACTAAAAATAACATGACTTTTTTGTTATTTTGAAAGTGTGCTTATACTTTCTGGAACAGTCTACATCACAGTCACAGTGGATCGATGATCTTCCATATCCTGTATTTTTGCTATGATTTCTGGTGTTGATGCACTTTTTGGACGTCCCGAGCGTGGATCGTCTTCAACGCTTGTACGACCACACTTAAACTCCAAAACCCATCGGTGAACGGTTGGAAATGAAGGAGAAGACTCCTTCTTAATACTTTCACCATCTTTGTATGGATCACAGTAGCTGATAAACCTTCCAAAACAAATAATTTAATCACTGCACGATATTACAGGGTGTCTCACAATAGGTGTCACAGACAAAATGGACTTACAGCAAAACAAATCAACTAAATCATAGCATTTATTTTACATTTGAAAGATATATGTTATATAAATAAACCATATTAATTCAATTCGAATCTATCGCCCTTTTCCTTGATAACTTTGCGAAAACGCCTTGTAAAACCATCGCAGCTGGCACGCACGAATTCCTGAGGAATTCGGTCACAAATATCAACCAAATGTTTCTTGAATCGATCTGAAAAGTTTTGAGGGTATATGGAAATAAAGGGGGGTTGGGGGGGGTGTGTGGGGAAGAAGAGGAAGTTTTCCTTTTCGTGAAACGGTGCCCCATACCATGATTTTCGATACACACGATCATTTTGTTGATTATGACTGTCCTGAAGGAGGAAGAGCTTTTCATCCGAAAATAAAATCTCACAGTCACCGTGCCGAACCAAAAGATTTCTGCTTCTTTGGAGCCTGGCTTGGTTTTGACGCTCCGTCAACCCGTGAACCCGTTTTTTCTTGTACGACTTGCATGCCAGATCATGTTTGAGGAGCCTGTTCATTGAATCAGGGGACATTTGAAATTGTTTGCTCAATCTACGGCCAGATACCTCACACATCCTTTTTCTTCATTCTGGCAGTTCGTCTGGCACCTCCTTTGTGTTGAATATGACATTATCAGTTTCCTTAAACCGTTTTAAGGTACGAAAAACAAAACGCTTACTCACTCCAAACTGCATAAGGCTATTGAATATCTGACACCGTCTTAGCTTATGCAAACATAATTTTAAAACTTGCTCCTGTATGGCTTCCATGATAGCTGATTAATATAAACAAACGGAATCGCTCATTTATCTTCAATGATAAGCTGTCAAAAAATACACTCCAAACGGGGGATAATCAATTCCACTGTTAAAATTACCCAGCTGAAATAAACCCAGACTGAAAAAAGGTGACACCTATTGTGAGACACACTGTAGGATTTTTCCATTGTTAAAAAATTCACTGACACGTCAAATTCAAATGGCTTGTAAACAAAGAATGCATTGACAGATCGCCATGAAATTTTGAGTAAGTTCTAATAAAAGATGAAATATTAAAATGGCGTAGAAATTTCGGTTTTTCTACTGCTCTATAGATGTCGCTTTCGAAACTTTTTGACTAACTAATCGAAAATTCCATAACGAGTTTTTTTTGGCGGACCTAGGATCAGATTGGTGATGTTAAGACATGAGGGATTTAGAGGGATCTGAGAGGTGCGGCTCTATCTGAGATGCAGCAAATTTGTTAATCCGCTGCTTAGAGATGCGCGCAAACTTAGAATGACGATTTTCAGGATTCGTTGCAAAACAATGGTTGGCTATTCTAGAAGATGTAATTATATACAAGAGATGGTTAAATATTTTTTCAAATATCGATTCGCTAGCATGAGATTTTTACCCATTCAAGATTTAGATTTAGATGTGTCACACCACCAAGAAGGATCAGTTTCATATTAATGGATTAATAAATGGGGTCAATTATAGAAGTCGAGTTGAGCAACTCGACTCGACACTTGTCACTGCGAGTCGAACAAGAGTAAACATTACAGAAGCCGACTGAATCGATGGGTCGCCAACCGACTCGATACTTTTGAATTCAAAATCTAAATATTACAGCATGCATAGTTCAGGACTTTCATCAATTTAGCTGTCATTTTTGACAGTCGAAGAAAAGTATTGATGTTTTTCACTCTTTTTTTGTGAATTACACTAATGTTTTTGCAATGCTGTTCCAAAGTTGCTATTTGAAGTATTTTCCAAGGAATTATTTAATATTTGGACAAGTGTCGGTATTTCTTTTAAAGATGATGCCGAAGACGAATTATTGTCTAGTTAACTAATTTATTGCCAGCAATATTTCTTTAAACATTTAACATTCTAAGGTTGTTTTATAAATATTCAGTGATCGACTTTATTTCAACGATATCATCTCAAAGTTCTCTGACCTTCTGGTAAAGCATTTAAACTTTGTCCTAAGCTTCTAAAACCCTAAATGGAAAAAATTTTTCAGAATCAAGGATTTTTTTTTAATTTTTGGAGGATTCTTTGAACTTTGGAAGAACTCACGAAACTTTCTTTGATATATTAATAAATTTATCAATTTTTTTTAATACTTCTCTGATAAACTTTAGGAAAGTTTTCGTACCGATCAAATCTCTAAAACTAGGTGAGATGGAAACCAAGGAATTGTAATTTGTGTTTGTGTCCTAGCTCACAGTACGATGCGAACGGATATGAAGATGGTATTTACCATATTTTAATATGGTGTCATGAACAATGCATATCATTATGGTCATATGAATTATTTTTGTACAGAAAGCTTCATCGGTTCGTCTCTTCAATTTCAGGGAAATTCTCTCCTGATCTTCTGCAAAGCTCTTTGCTAAAATTCTGGAAAGCTTCCTCATGAACTTCTTGGCAGTCACTCCTGATTGTCTTGGAAATTCACATATAATAACCCAACCTAACCTTCCAGAAACATTTGGTAAGTTTTTCTGTCCTGAACTGTTAGGAAAATTTGTCGAACACTTTAAGAAAGTTATCTCCAGATTTTTTTGGAAAATCTTCTCAAATTTGTTGGAAGTTTCCTCTGGAACTTCTGAGAAGTCATCTTCTGGACTTAAGGGAAGTTGACTTGTGAACTTCAGGGAAGTTTGTTCCTGAATTTCTGAGAAGTTTTTTCCCTGTCTGGTTAGTTTTTTTCTTGAAACTCGGGGAAGTTTTTTTTTCCTGAGCTTATTCATTCGAAACTTCTGATAAGTCCCATTTGGACTCCGAGGAAAATTGACTTGTAACTTTGAGAAAGTCCACTCCAGATTTTTTAAGAAACCCTTAAATTTGTTAGAAGTCCTGAACTTCTCAGAAGTCCTCGTCTGAACTTTGGGATGATTTCTCATTAACCTCGGGAAGTTTGTTCCTGAACTTTTGAGAAATTCTTGCTCAAACTTTTAAGAAGTAACCTCCAATGCTCCGGGAAAGTTTATTTCTGTTCATTGGAGCGATTTCTTCCTCAACTTCGAGAAATCCTGATTCTGAAAATCTGAAATTTTCTCTTCTAAACATCGGGAAATCTCTCTAGTACTTCTGGAAAGTTCAAACTAAACTTTTGGGAAGTTTCCTCCGGAACTTCTGGGAAATACTTTCCTGAACTTCAGAGATGTTATCTCTTGAACGTCTAAGACGTATCGTCCTGGGCTTTGTGGAAGATTGTTGGTGAGTTTTTGAGAAATTATTGGTAGTGCCCTCCCTGGTAACTTTCTTCTTGAAATTCGGGGAAGTTTTTTCCTGAACTTCTGGAAAATTCCATCTTGAATTTCTGGGCCTCAGCACCTCTGGAAAATTCGAAACTTCTAAGAAGTCCTCTTCCCTAAACTTCTTCCAGAAGCTCTCCTGATTTTCAAGGAAGTTCTCTCCTGAACTTCTGGGAAGTATGTCTTGAACTTCGGAGATGTTTGGTCCTGAATTCTTGGGAATATCTACTAAGGAGTGCTCCCTATACTTTTGAGAAGTTTCTGCCTTACCTTCGGAAAAGTTTATTTTTTCGATGAAGTCTCTTCCTGAACTTCTAGAAAGTATCTTCCTGAACTTTCTAGGATGTGGATTTAGAAGTACTTTGGAAAAAAATCAGAGTTCTAAAATTAATTTCAAAAGCTCATCACTTTTACATTTATTCTGAATCTCCGATCGGCCACTCATTGGACTTGGGAGTTAATGTTAGGATCACAAAAGTAATAGTAAGGTGTGTATCGAATATAAGCTATCCACATACATTTGCGTTGTACGCATGTATTTGTGATGGTTTTTTATGCTCTGAACACTGCATGCTGTGCGTTTGACTGTCAGCTTTCTTTTGTTTACTTGTTTGTGCGGTTCAAATTCTGAATTTTCAAAATGTCGCGTAATGAAAAGGAAGTGAAAATTAATGTTCTGGACACATGGCTAAGTGAGAAGGGTATTACTATGCGAAAATTGGCGAAGTGGTTTGGAATTCATCATGCGAGTGTTAAAACCATCATTAATAAGTTTGGGGAACACTATTCTTTGGATGAGCTACCAGGAAGAGGCAGAAAACCCGGTTCTTCCAACCCGAAACTGGAGCAGAAAGTGGTATCTCTAATCATGAAGAACAAATCAATATCAATACGTGATTTGGCCAAAAAAGCAGGAACGAGTGTCGGAATGATCCAGCGTATCAAGAGGCGAAACCACCTGAAGACTTACAAGAAGCAGAAAATCTCGAAAGAAAGTGCAGAACAGAAGAAGCGAGCAGCAACAAGGGCCCGGAAATTGTATTCGCGTCTTTTGCAGCGTCCGGATGCATGCGTTTTGATGGACGATGAGACCATCAAAAACCCTTCCAGGTCCACAATACTTTACTGCCGTCGTTGGGGAGGATGTGAGCGATGCGGACAGGTCGATTCAAGTGGAGAAATTCGGTCGAAAGGTACTGGTATGGCAAGCAATATGTTCCTGTGGTTTGAAGTCAACCATTTTTTACACTACCGGAACTATAAATGCGGGAATCTATCGATCTGAGTGTCTCCAGAAGAGATTGTTGCCTTTATATAAGAAGCATAGTACACCTCCACTGTTTTGGCCGGATTTAGCGTCGGCTCACTATGCCAAAACTACTCTCAATTGGCTTGCGGAAAAGGGTATAGATTTCGTTGAGAAAAATATCAATCCACCAAATTGCCGTCAGCTTCGACCCATCGAACGTTACTGGGCAATCGTTAAGAGGGTCTTCAAGAAGACTGGTAAGGCAGCTGGGAGCATGCAGGAGTTCAAAAAAATTTGGGCTCAAGCGTCCAAAAAATGCGATGCAACACTTGTCCGGAACTTGATGAAGAGCATTCGATCCAAAGTTCGAAAATTCGTGAAGGAATAACTTAAATTTCATCCGGTCTTCATTATGTTCAAGTTTAACCTCGTACAATAAAGGATCCATTTTTTGTATGAATAAAATATCGGTTTTCAACATAATTTGAAAGAAAGTTTGTGGATAGCTTATTTTCGATACACTCCTTTTTCAAACAAGAAAATAAATTTACTTGTAGTTATTCCGACCCAAGGAGCATTAGTTGTCCTCATAAATCGAGCTCATGGTCAGTTTCCTACCACTTCATTGCTTCTGCTGATGTCCAGTGCAATGATCCAGTCGAACTGACGATAATTTGTTTTGTTTTTAAAAGGATTAGACATATTTTGCTAGAAGTAAATTGTTTTGCTGTTAAATCACTTGCAAAAATGGTTATTGTATTTCTTACCTTTCTCAGCCAATAGCCATTAACCGATGAAAATCGCGAATCAGAACAAACTCTTACGCGACAAAATGTGACAGATCGGTCACTAGTTTTCGAGCGGTCGATTGAGTCGACCAACTCGACAAGATTTCGTCGATCTCGACAACTGTAATAGCAAAGTAGACCTGTCGAGCAAAGTGACGGTCGACTTGACTTCTATAATTGGCCCCCTATGGCTTTTAGGTAAGCTTATATGGTGTGGTTTCAGTTCATAATTTAGAACCATGAGTTATTATTGTGAAAGAGATTTTACTAGTAAATCTACATACTATAATTGTTATATCTGTATTCTCCGTACGTGGAGTAACGATTATTATGTAGTAGGAGATGTCCGCTCATCACCATGACTCACCAAGAGTGGACAGTAATGTTTGCTAGAATTATAGATATGAAGAGTAAGTGTTGAAAGTTCCGTCAGTGTACGGTAGGTTGAAAATTTAATGAAAGTATTGAAAATTAAGCGAAAGTACTCGAACCATGGACGTTACGCATCAAAACAGAGTGTGTACAAACTACCGTTAGAAATTACCACAAGCTATCGGTGGTACATGAGCTTGATTCGTCCGTTCCTTGACCTACCCCGCAGTGGGATGTTAGGCAATGGTAACGTCCATGGTTCGAGTACTACTTTACCCATGCCCTTTACCTCAATTTTCAATACTTCTATTAAATTTTCAACCTACCGTACACTGACTACATCTACATCAAGTAAGTCTAGTTTTAGATTGTTATTGAAACGCCCTTCTTAATAAACCACCGTTTTTGGCCCTTTATACAACGTTTCTATGAAGTCAGACCGGTTACTCAAATCGATCTTGCTATTAAGTGTAGCTGAATATTAGACAAGGTCTTAGAAGGGATGGTGGCTGTCTTACTTCGAGGCTACGGTGACGATGCATTTCACCGGAAGTTAACCCTAGTATCCAAATTTTATATCATGATTTCTTACGAAATTGAATTTGGTGTTGAATCCAAACAACCACCAACATCAGACGAAGTGAGAAATTCCCTTTTCCGGACAACTTTTAACCGCTCGATCTTGACCATGGCAGTGAACATATTCAAGATCATTGAACACTTGTTCCGCAAATCGATCGTCGGAGCCGATTAAGACGATGCAGAAGAAACTCTGCGACACGACTACATTCATTAATTAGCATAATTATAGAGCACGGTACGTGGTCCAACATGGCCGTTCCGGTTCGCCCCAAACCGTAATCAACAGCAGCAGTTACAGGCAGTAGCTGCACAACCCGTTTTTATCGCGTTATCAAACCGAGCAGCGTAAGTGCAATTTAAGCGCTTCGTAAACTAGCCAGAACTATCTAGATGCGAATCGGAATCTAGCCGCAGCCAGGGACATGTTCTCGCTTTCACGCTTCTGGCCGTCGCCGGCGATCTTCTTCACTCAAATGTCAAACGTCACTGAACTTGAAGAAAGGATTTATTGCCGACTCAGTTTATGCTTAGATCTGACATGTGTGGGATTGACGACGTTCTTATCAACCCTTATCGACTCCGGTGATTATTCTCTGTTGGCGAGCTTCCTTGGCTGCCTGATGGGCCGCGGCTCCTCCTGTTTTTCCAGCCCGTATTGTTGACGATGATGTCTTTTTTCCAGCCTCGATTGCCGGCAGGAAGCAGCCAAACAGAATGGCGAAAAGAAATAGTACTGGTTACAATAAAGGGATAAAAATTAGTCACTCTCCAGAATGTTAGCATTGATACCTACCAAATGTGAGCTTCATTATGCTTATCTCAATGTCGATGTGACTGAGGTTTGATCAGAATTTAGCTGGTTATATAGGAACGACTGCCGCGAAACGGAATCATCTGTTCAAATATCGTTTGTTGATCGGTTGCGACGCGTGGCCATCAGTAAAGTGGAGCTGTCACATTGATCTATCTACAGATGTTTTCGATCACTTCAAGATTAATCAACTTCTTTGCCCAACGATTGTCCTCCACTAAACGATTGCAAAACTACTTATCGATTCCACTACATACTTACTCTGTTTAAGCAATCAATTAACCACTTATCCACATTGCTGGTCGGATCTTACCTGAAACAAGAAAGAGAGAGAGAGAGAAAATAAGAATTTCAATTAAATCGCAAATCCAATTTCGAAATACATGCGGGAACTTAACACTAGCTATTTCAAATGGGAATGCACATTACTTAAACAGCGCCGCCGTGACGACGACGACGACACGTTGCAGCACACTTTTAATAGATTCATTACCGCAGCAACAATAACAACAACAAACTAATCGAAGCGGCGCGGCAGGATAATTACAATACCGCAGCTCCAATTCTACAAGGCAAGAGAATAAAAAAAAAACCTGGCGCAGGCGAAACAATTCAATTGAATTATCACTCACTGATTGCACTTCCATCAGTAATGAGATGTGATCTGTGACACCGTTTCAGAGGGATTGTTGATTTGCTCTTTTGATCGAATGTTTGATCAATACAAAGATGACGCTTGGAAAGACAACGCTCGCTCGAAAATTCCGGGGTTATGCCGATCAAGGTTGCCGAGCCACAGCTTGACAGTTGACCTTTTTGTTTACAAACAAATCGGTGTTTGATTGTTTTTTTTAACGCTCTGAAACGTGACTTGAAGAAAGCAAAGCTGCCACAATTTGTTGCATTTAAACCCCCGAAAAGGCATAATTAATTCTGTCCACGCATTGGCTGACGACGATCAAAAGTGTCAAACATAGTTCAAGTTTCAATGTTGGCGGAACAGTACCAGATGACGACGGCGACGACGAGCAGCAGCCGGCCGTTCGACGCCATCTTAGAACAACAATGAAAACAATTATGAAAGAGCAAAAAGCCCTGACTTCTACTGTTGTGGTCTGGCGTCTGAATTGATTAAAAATAATCGTTTCGCTTGTAAGACACTGGCTACAGATGACTGGAAGCCTGGAAGCGATCGGGCGAACGGCTGCGGCGTCACGTGTGGGCGGTCAACAACCAGTTTTGTACACGTCTCGAGTGTGTAGTTCCGTGTTGCTGCCGCGGAACCCGGGACCCCGACAGAAACTCCAGCGATTCGAGTGTGTTTATCTTGAGATCGCACGCGAGCGAGTGCGTGAATGGACGAATCGTAGCAAAATTGATGATTGAACGATGATGGATCTACGGCATCTAATGTGGAGTTGGTGGGGTTTTGGCACGAGGCTCACTTACATCGGAGATTGGGTAAGTGTTTTCATTGGATCAAGGAAGCTACCGAGGTACGCATGGCTGTCAGAAGGCGAATGAGTTCTTGAACCGGTTGGGCGGGAGAGGATGGAGTCGATATTTATCATATTTTTAACTTGATGGTGGAGTTGCTTATTTCCGTTGTGGCGTTTACTGTTAAAAATCCGGTAAATGGTGACAGTGAAAAATAATTTTACTCTGGTTCTGTAAGTTGTTCAAAGTAGTAGACGATAGTAGTATCAGCGGCTGGATATTCATGAAGAAAATGGATAAAGTTTTTGGCTCAGGAAATACCAGCACATCGGTCCCAAGCTCGGTCTCAAGCTTAATGATTCGCTCCTAATAACGTTACTCACACGAACACACTCTCAATTAAACTGTGAAAATAACACAGTGAATCAAAACAAAACAAAGATTCTAGTACCGAAAAGCGCAAGAATGTATTGCAAGGTGCACGCTGCAAGGTGTACTTCGGACCAGGGGGTTCTACAACAGTGAACCAATTTCAAATCACTAGTTTCGCATTTATTGTTGGTAGTATCCCAAGTAACATTGCTATAACCATCCAGCTTTTTAAGTTTTATTAAAATTTTACGAAAGCCACTAAAAATCAATTTGGTTCCATTATGGTAGCAAGAGGTGCCAATAGGTTTCATATTTTAGACAGGTTTATGAAAACCAACACAGCTTGTTTACAACGATCTTAAAAGCTTGTTTTCTCAAATTCCTTTGACTCCTATCAAAGGTTTTATTTCGACTTTATGAACTCGTAAAATGCTGTTTTGAAATGCCGTTTTAGAACTCCAGTAAATGCATTTAACGGCAAAGTGGTTTTATAGTAGTCATTGCGAAGATAAATTGGCTTTTTGGCAAAACTGTGATTTTTTTCCAATCGCCATGATTAATCATCAAATATATTTGTTTTAATTTTGTTTTTGTTGTTGTAAACCCGCATAATTTCCGAGGCGCATTAATCTTCGGCTCTTATCGTGCAAATATTCACCATAAAATTTAATATGATTTGGAGCACGATACGCTGTTAAAAACTCAATTTCTTTTGGATATTAAGCTATAAAACTAAATTTCTCGCAATACTTCAATGTGCGCAGAGCTTTATTCATATATTTTATTTACTGCTAAATGAATCAGAAGAGCAGAGAATTGAACAAAGCAGAACAACAAAAACCATCCACGATATCACTGTGAAGTTTGACAGCTGTGGCCGTTTGGCCGTATGCTGATTTTCATGGCAGCCAATAGGTTTTACTAAGGTTCTCAAGTGGTCTTAACATCTTATACTAGAACATTTTCAAAATCTTTATGGTCTTATAAAGGTTTTAATAACTTGTTTTTACAATCATCTATAGAGTGGGCCATTTTGTACAAATTTCGGTTTTAAAGTTGGTAGACAAATTAGTTTTGAATGTAGTTTCATCAACAAAGACAAGAGGAGTGGAGAGGAGTTTTTCACCGATCAAACATGTTTCTGAATAATTATATTATAAACTTCTTGATGATGCAAAGACTGGTTATATTTAATGGAAAAAATACTTATCTGAGTGTCAGTGTTTTTCCAATAGGGACGTAATAAAGCCAACAAAGAAGACTTTACCCGAGTAACACATCTTCTTGCTTTTATGTTGAGTAAGCTTCTTTATAACCAAATCCAGTCATATAAAAGTATTTTCAACCGTTATAAAACTTGTGTGTTGCTTGGGTAGAACAGTTTGAGAAATATTCTCAGCAGAATCTAGCCAGTGTCATTTGGTAACATCTTTCTTATTTTTCAATATCTAGTTCTAACCAGTACAGCTATCGAAAGTTCATTGTATTTGTTTTGAACATTTAGTCGAGTGCGTGAAAAAAATCTACACAAAAGTTTTGAGAATCCGGCTATGTCACACCATAACATAGCAAAATCACTCGGCATTCTTCGGTCGACAGTAAGTAGTGTTTTTAAAACACTTTCGGGATCGGCTGACGGTTGATCGGAAACCAGGATCAGGCGGTAACCGAAACGGCAACTTCAAATTGCAGTGGAGTGCAGTGCGCAGAATGATTAAACGGAAGCCGAACCTTTCTATCCGCAATGTGGCCGAAAATGTCAAAATTCCATATTTTTTTCGTACAAAAAGTGAAGAAAGCAGCAGTCTTCAAGATAATTAAAACATTGAACCGGAACGAAAAGCAGGAAAACTAAAACCTGAGCACGTAAACTGTACGACAGAATGCGAACAATATTTGACTGTGTGGTTATGGAAGATGAAATGAACGTCAAAGCCCAGGGGCAAGACAGCTCCTTATCGCGAGCAATTTCAGAGTTGATTTTGAGGTACCTCGAGTTACTCACGCTGCTCAGCAAGCGAACACTGTCATATGTTTTCTCTTTGTTTTTGCACAGCAGCTGTCAAACAAACCGCTCCACAGTGGTCAGAAAGTCGATTTTAACGCTCTTAACTGATAGCTCCCTAAATAGTGGAGCTAGAGTGGTGGCGTCTTTGGCAAAGTTGATGGATATGACAAGCCCTTGACTTTTGTGATTTATTCCCCTAAAAATGAGATAAAAATTAAACTTTTTTAAGATTTTGATATAGAGAGTTGATGTCTTCAGCAAATTCGAGAAAAATTCAATACAAATCACTTTGCTGAAGGCATTAAAATCGTTTGTGTTACTCAATTAAAGAGCGTTGTATTAGAACTAACCCTCAAAAACCCTTTTTTCACCAAAACATATATTTTTTTAATTTTAAGGAAAATAGAATGTTCTACAAAGTTTTTTGTTATATCTAAATACACAATAAGTATGCTATATTAGCAAGTAATATATTTGTTGCCATGGCTACCGTCAGACTATACAAACTTTTCTTTTATCACATCATGCCTATAAATAGGAAAAACTATATTTTTTTCATTCAAATTATTCTCAAGACTGAAGCAGTAAAGACCAAAAGCGGATTAGTTAAAGGTATTCAAAATCGTGTTTCATTGGTGTGGATCCGTCGTAGAACATAAATACACGACAGGATTTAGAATTCAAAGCCAAGCTGAGGTGAGAAGAAGCAATTCTGCTGAAGAAACCGGACAACGAAGGAAGCTACTGTATCAAGATTTTCAAGTGAAATTACGTTTCCTGGTAAGATTTACTTTCATTTCCTTTCTTCACGTGCAATATAAGCTGACAGTTAGCGCTTACTTTTGTTTAATTTCTGGATTCAATTTAAGTTGAGATCGATAAGCGTGACCTCTTGTCACTCTGGTCAAAAGTAACAGGAAGCCGATCATCAAAACTTGAGTGTGTACATGAAATGGTAATCCAGTGCTACGGCATAAACATGGAGTCTATGTCGGACCTAGTCACGCAGATAAAACCATTTGTAAAAACGATGTGCGACTTTTTCCAAAGGCTTTGGACCAAACATACTCGTGGCAAGGAGAAAATATTCAAGTATCACCCGGAATATTTCATTTATCCGTTTTAACTTCCGGAACACATTATACGCATGCTACTTTCCTCTTCTGGAAATGTGAATAGAGGGGGAGGACGAAAAGTAATACCCTTTGAAGAATGCAGCGAAACAACAAAAAGAAAGAAAACTGCAGAGCTTCGTAGTAACTACCAACTACATGAGCTTGCATTTGCGACACGAATGAAACTGAGAGAATCAGGTGAAAAAAAAGTGGTAAATTTCTTGAAAACCGACTCCCAGTTAGGCTCTTCAACTGAAAATAAGTCGGTTCATTCTACTAAGAAGTCCTTGAGTAATCATATACTTGCGTACACAGAGGAACAAGTTTTGGCATTATTAATAGATACAAATTTATCGAAGTCGCAGTACACCAAACTTCAATCCGGGGCCGAAGCTAGGAATGTAGGCATTTATCCGCCGTATTACCGAGTTCTTGCAGCCAAAAAAATGTTGCTATCCGAGCGACAACTTTATCACTCTTACTGGTACGGAAGTGGAAATTACACTCCAGGCACTTCTGGACCATACATCATCAAAGATGATAGATGCTCATGAGAAGAACCTAACCTTTTTTTCGGATGCAGAGTTAATGGAGATTGTTTTAACGGTGAAGTGGGATATGGATGGAAGCACTGGGAATTCAGAATACAATCATGTTTTTGAAAGCGTTGACGGTACAAAAGCCCTATTTAGTTCATCTTGAGCCTTTCCGAGCAAAGATATCTATAAACTATTCAAGAATATAAGGGGAAGTGGGGTAAAATCAGCTTTGTTCAGAGAGCCGTGCGGTAGATGAAATAACATTTAATCGATTTTCCAGGAAATTTTACACAGGATTAGTTTTATTTGGTTGATCTTGAGCCACTCCGAGCAAAGATATCTATAAACTATTCAAGAATACAAGGGGAAGTGGGGTAAAATCAGCCATATCTTCGTTCACTGAGTCTTGCGATAGTTGAAACAACCTCTATTCGGTTTTCCAGGAAATTTCACATTGGACTAGTCCTATTTTTTTGATCTTGAGCGACTCCGAGCAAAGATATCTATAAATTATTCAAAAATATAAGGGCACCGATATTTCAGCTTGGTCAATATCGGGTGAAAAAGGGAAATACTCATGTTGGCGCGTCAACTTTGACGCCAGCTGTAGTCCAAACCACCTGATGAAAACAGTTAAAAAAATTTCCACATCATTTTTTATGTATTTTTTTAGGCTATGATGAAATTTTGTGTATGTTAACTAAATTTTTCACAGAAATATGGATTTTTGAAATTGGTATGCCCTAAAACGACTTTTTTCACATATGTTATGAAAACTTGAAATTTATAAATTTTATCAACATGAAATTTTGGTCACATGAAGTCTATACATTGTTTATAATTTTGTCAAATTTTCAATCAAAAATATTGATAATTGATAAAGTAACAGAAGGTTGAACATGGCATTTTTTGGAAGAAAAATTTTGTTCGGCTTTTTTTGTTACTGAGTGTATCTGCTGGTACAATTTGATATCGTATTTACTACTTTTAGTTTTAGAATTCGCTTTTTTTTAGATAAAGTTATTTTCATGTCTCCAATTAAGTCATACTTTGAATAAACCCACCAGTTTTGACCTGACCTGCTATTTACTATTGCCGCATCATTCCGCCAGACTGACCTATGAACTGGTGCTGGGAAACAAGGGTAGGAGAAGCGACAAACGCGCTCAACCCGTTGCACTCCGACTCAAGCTTCAAGCTTCTTAGAATTGATAAATAGCAAATTACCAATCTATAAATACCGTTATCAAACCTGATCATTGGACTTCAGTAAAGCCATCCGTATCACGTATCATATACTACACTCTTAAAGATAATGAATATTACGAGTGATGTAATCCTTGTTGCACGTAAATACTTAAAGACTGAAAGATAAACATGACTCAATTGTAGGTATGTTCTTTTTGATGTATTGTTCAATCCAACCTTAAATCCCAAAATAATAAATACTTTCACACTCAAAGTTACGTTTCGGATGCTACATTTACAACAGCTTGTAGAATTATTTGATAACCTCAAATCTTAGTCCATAATGCGTGGAAAAATACTCACTAGATTTAATACTGAGACTTGAAAGCCTGAACTTTACATAAACCTGAGCATAATGACAACTTTCAGCATCCTTAAAATATTGTTTGACGATGGCCAACGACTACTTTCATTTAAATGTTCTCAAGCATTAGGAGATGGAGGAACAAAATTAATCCTACAAGATAAGTAATGCATTGAAATGTATGGCCTTGTATTATTAAATTTTATAGGCGAATATTGAATTTTTTTGATGGTAACTAGAACTAGATCCTTGAGATCAAAACGGGCATCGTGAAGGCTTCGTTTTTGCATTATTAGTTACGACATTTGGAAAATATCATTTTGTGTGTCTCAACTTACTTTAATGTCAAGTAAGCTATCATTTTGAGTTCTTATGATCCTGTAAATTTCAGAACAGACTCAAATTTCTGTCTTACCCGCTCCTTTTATGTGCATCCAAGAAGATTTAAATTTACACGATATTTTCCAAGAGTGTAAATATTCCTGGAACCCTCATAGTCATGGAAAAGGGGTCGAAATGTCCACTATCAAACAAATTGGAAGTCAAACTTTTTGATACCCTGGCAACCGATACGAATCCATGAAGATTAATTCAATTTTAAGCTATATTGAGTTACTCGGTGCATCAAAGTAACCCAGAGTAGAGCTGTGGCATCCCTAGGTCAAAGCAGACTTCAAGCAGGTTGAGTTTTATTCCGCATTACAACGTGGTAACGTCGACAATTATTTTAAGTCCAAAATTTGTCAAATTCGTTTAAACGTATACACTTAGAAAATAACACCGAACTCGGTTCAATTTTCTACCGAACCATAGCGGTTACCCCTACAAGAAACCGAATAAATTGTTTATAGGTATATACTAGTATATATCCGCATAGTATTTAACCCGCATAACGAAAACCAATTTGCCATATAGTCAAAACTATACTTCCAATGTAAGATATATTAGCACATTTGATGTTATTGTTATCCAATAGTTTAATCTCGCTTTCACCATACAACCTCTACATTAACACATATTGTTAATGTTTGCCATATTGTCATTGAAAGGTTTCTTATTGTTTGCACGTGGTCTGGATTATATACCAACTTTTTGGCATAGAGCACAGCAAAAATTTTGTTCGTGAAAATAGTCAATTTTATATGGTAACATAATTTAACCGCCTATTCAGCATAAAGTTATTTGGCCTTTTACCATCTGACATATTGTTAAAAGTATAAAGGAGATTGCATGTTTATAGTTGTCAACTATAAGGGTAAATGTCGTAACAGTAACGGAAACGGTCGTCAACAATAATAAATATGGTCCAGGAATGGTTTGTGATTATGCGTGCTGATTTCGGGTGTATTTTTTGAGTCAAACCCGAATTTTGGTTACAATATGAAATATTTGACAGATAAAAATGAAAGATGAACCGAACAGTACGGTAAAGCAGGTACATATATTCGGTACACGAAAACCGAGAAAACTCGGTAAACTGAACCGAGCATTCGCTGAATATTCTTAAACGTCAAACACTTCTCTTCGAGACAACTCCGCGACGGCTATGGTTACCGAAAAACTCGGTTATTTTAGCTGACTCGATAAGGTCTGAAAAATTGTCAGCCATTTTATCTCGCGTGTGCGGCGCGAAAATTCTCCGTACTGTGTTTTTTGTCCGGTTAAAATAAAAAAAAAAAAAAAATAACCAAGAGACTACAACAGGATGCACGTTTAATTGAAATCTTCTGTAAGTATTTAATACTAATTTTGTAATTATATTTGCAGGCATCCTGCGCTATAGTCTGTTTTTACTGCCATGAACACGTTATGTCTCTGGCATGCGATTTGAAAATAGGAAAATGTATGAGGATTTTTTGCACCAATAAACAATGTAACTGACAAAACTGGTTTTATTTCAATGAAATTCGAAGCTAGATTCGAAGCTGTTTGAACCAAAACTCCAACACTACCAAAAAGAACCGAATTCCGTAATCGCAACAGAAAAGCCGGTTTGTTTGACAGCGTTCAGCAATATTTGAGTAAGCTGATGTTCGGTTATTGGTAATTGGATTTATTTTTGTCAACTGAGTTTTTCGGCAAATTTGACAGATTGTGAGAAAGTAAAAATTTAACGAGAACTTGGTTGTTCGATTTTGAACCGAATAGACTACCGAGCGTTCAGCAGATAACAACTCGGTTGTATTTCAACCTAAGTGTGTGTATGGTGTGCAATGACGTTTATATAAGGTCTGGCCCAGTAGCCACAACAATATTAGTGAAATGAGCAAAATTCGCTCATGACACTAATACCACCGCATTCATTGCGCACGCTTCACAAGAGCTCGGAAAGTGCTTCGTCATATTATTTTTTTCGATTCGTTCACTCCGTGATTGTTTATTTTGTGCGCTATAAAACTTAATTTTGAACCGATTCCAGTCTATCGATGATGGAAAATTGGCTCTATATCGCAACTCGATTGTCAAGTCCCAGCGTTTGAAAGTTAATGTGACAATAATTCAATTACCTCAGTTAAATTCACTATAAATTACCCATGTTATTGGGAGGAAATGCTTCTGCTCAATAAATGGCATTTGTATCATGATTATTTCCACAATTCAGCATTTATAGCAAACTTTTGAACCGATTTTTTGTATCTGAACCTATGCACGCCATAACAAGTTGAATAGTGTTACGTCATCACTCGTCGGATCAGCAATGTTTACATTATTTTTGCTTCCAATACAAGCAAGCAATGCGTTGCCCCAGACCTTATATAGACGTCATTGTATGGTGTGGAAGGCCATAAATAGTTGTCGGTGGAAGAGCAAAGTCTTCATAACAACAGGTACGCTAAATCAGCAAGTTGTAACGTGTGACGTTTTTTCCCCTTTTAATTAAAATTTTTTTTTGGTTTGGGTTTTTTTTTTTGGATTAGTTGGGATGGGGTTAAATTAAGGATGATAAGATTTTTTTTTTTTTGCATAATTTATATATAGGAAAAAGTTATTTTTATTTTATATTTTTTTTTTGTGTGTGTTGGGTTGTGTGGGGGGTGTATAATTTATTTAATAAAAAAAAAAATAAAAAAAATTTATATAAACACATCTTGGGGAGCGAGAAAAAAGAAAAAAAAAAATTTTTTTTTGGATGGGGTGTTGGTTGTTGGGGGTTGTTTTGGGGATGATTGATTGTTTATTGTTTGGTTGTTTTTGGTTGAAAAAAATTTGTTTTCGCAACGATACCGGCTGGAGAACAGAAGTGATCGCGAGGTTTCGGAAGTTTATTTTCTAAAGAAGAGAAACGTCGTTTCTTCGAGACACGTACAAAAGGTACTTAATAGGAAGAGTGGAAGTGTTTAAAACGCATTTTTTTCAATATTTTTTTAGTTGATTTAAGTTTGACGTAGTCTCTAGTCCGCGAGATGGTCAAGCGATATCTTCTTGAGACACGCAAACTGTTCAACTGTACAAAGAAGGTAATTATTTTGGTAAGCTATGTAAAGTTTTTGAATAAAATTAAAACATATCATTCGCGTTGGACATTCCAGCGCTCAGGCGCTTTTTGTTCTACGTTCTACTGAGTTCTACGTCAATCGAGAACGTGTTGGGGGTTTTTGTTTCAACAATCACCGCCATATTTTGCCCGTGGAGCACGGCTCGAACAGCTTGAGCTCGGGAGTCCGCTGAGGCCAGCCTTTCGAGGCAACTGACTGAGGGAGATGAAGATCGCAAGACTACTGTGCGAAGTTTCACCCGACGGTCGCATATAATCCGTCGTAATTCCACTATTTGTTACAGCCCCTGTGCGAAGGTTACCGAGACCGCGATTTCTGTGATCCGTATCCAAGTGTCAGACACTAAACCGACGCTTATCCGAAATATAGAAGTCTCCCTAAACCCCGCTCGGTCATAGCGGAGAGGTACACAGATAAAAAGAAACATTGAATTTTCTGCGTTATCTAATGCTAGAAGGGAATGCTAGATTTGGCAGAAAATAATGAGATATTTCACGTAAATTTAAGCCAGATAACGCCTGAATCTACACACTACCAAAATGTCATGTAAATTTCTGTTTCCTGAGACCGACACATGCAAGCGTCCTTTAGCACATAAGAATGAGTTGAAAGAGATGAGAAAATAAATTCAATCAAACACATCTTTCGTCGAATTGCGTATGTGTCAGTTTCAGGAGACATAATTTTACATGAATTCTTTGTTTACGTTCCCCAACTTTTTACAAACATGAATTACGTCTCGTGTAAAATTCATAATTTCTATGTGTGTAGCTTGTTGTTTAAAATATTGCAAACATTGTTGTATGGCTCATGGAAGATTGCAAACAATTTCGTTGTTTACCCCTTCTTTGGCTTGGAATTATGCGAGGGGAAATTTTACACGCTTGTTAAAATTAATTATTTTTTGCTGTGTACGTGAAGCCGGGTCGCTTGGGAAAGCGGGCTTCTATATTGGATCTACATGCTCATGCAGTTTCATGCAGGTTTCCACAAACAGAGAGGGTTAAGATAACAACTTTGCTATACAGAATCTGTCGATGTTATGCTTCAATATTTTTACTAATGGCGAAAAATGAACGATATACACGAGTGTCCTGTGTTACAATTTTGAGCATGAGCATGATTGACCGCCCGAGGTTGCAACTCCGTCATTGCCAGATCAGCTGTAATTACACAGAGAACTAACTAACTAACATGGGACTAACATTCATCCTCAATGTGTAATAGCTTGTGATCCCAAACTAAGACAATACCGGCACCGGCCCTGGCCCCGCTCGAATGCAGGTCAAACAAGAAAGGGGTAGGAATGTGTTGACGTGATACTAGCTTCATTGGAAACCGAGAATACCTCTGCACTTCGTCCCTAGCAGCAGGTCGTGCTTTCTGGCAACTTTATGATTCTATTGATGTCCAAGCTCATCGGTTTAGCACCTTCCGGCGGAGACTTGGTACTATACCCATTGATTTCATTATATTCAATCCGCTCAACCAATCGCAATGTTTTGTGATATGGTGAGTGGAATATTATAATTTTAGATAACTCAATACAGACGTCTTCCAAATTTGTAAGATCGACAGGCAATTAGAATGTAACCACCTGATACCTCATACCTTAGCAGCACACATGTTGCAAATCAGTAATAATAACTTGATTATAACTCAATTGAGTAACAATCAAGTTGCTGCAACCAATAATGTCGTTGGTCTGTTGCTTGGGTAGCAAGATGCTTGGAAGGGGACCTGAAGATTTGGTGAGCTACCTCCCGCTGAGTGCCTCATGTAACAATTTTCAAAGATTTAGTAGATTTTGATCATTCAAAATCAAACTAAGCATAGAACGTATTTAAAATAATACTAATAATGAGAGCGTCAAAAAATTGTATACTATGTTTCATGACTTACTTTTGCGTCTTTGCATGCAAATTACCTTTAAGAGTTTTTAGTGTCATGTAATTTTGAAAGCAAGCGTAAATTTATACCTAACAAGCCGCTCGAGCGCGCTCTATTTATGTGCACCCAACTTAAATTTTCAAAAAAAAAAAAATCATTAGTCCGTGAGGGCAATATGAATTCCCCCGGCATAATCCATCTTTTGAAGCAAACCAATCGAAAGCATTTCGCATTATATCTCCAAAAAATACGCTCTTTCAATCAAAACGATTATCACTATGAAACATTTTTGACAACACAAGAAAAACGAAAAAAATTGTCGTGAATTGTCCATACAGACAGCTTACTTTTCTTTTCACGGTCTTGTCGTTAAAGTTGTCACTAGACAAACCCAAACAAGGCACACGTAACACGACCAAAACTAACTTTCCGTACTGAATGAAAGTCCCATCAATAGACTCTGTTCATCACTTCCCTTTTTCCCAAACAACTTTCATCATTTGCCATTCAAAAAACGAGCCCCAAATTCTGCGTCCATCCTGTTACGCGCTGCTGCATAGTAAATCAAATTTTCACCCTCCGGCCCACCCGAACCGTCACATTACTGTCAGTGAGTGTAAGCTACACCCACCAATCGAATCCAATTCAAACGAAAAGTAAAAGACCTTACAGGCGAACCTCGTTAAACAGCAAGGCAGCAACCACGCCAAGCCAAAGAAACCCGGGAAGCTGTGCTGTTACATCACATAACCGAACCATTTGCCGGTTGTGCTTGTTTACCACTACCGTCGAGAAGTCATTACTGAACCACACGATTCGACATTGCCCGGGACCTATGCCAAGGCACGTATAATCATGCACGGACCCGAGAAACAGACCAGCGCGAAAGAGACTTGAACTGGAACGAATTAGAGTGGGACACACGGGAAAAAGTCAGCTACTGTTAAATTATAGGCTTTTGCTAGGCTGGTGCTCTTTAGGTCGCTCGATCCAGCTTCTTTCACTCGACGCGACCAACTGTCGAAACCATAAATTATAGAAAAGTCAATTTTCTAATCAAACACAAAATTTAATTATTTCTACTCGGGTTAACTCTTGTCAGTTAGGTCGTTGTTTTTCGTGTTTTGGTGGTTGGCCTATAGGAGGCGCAAAAAGGCGAACCTTTTGTGGGTGGTTAAAGGTGGGATTCTTTTGGGCAGACGGGTGGGGCCGGGTGAAAAAAGCGCTGAATGAAAGTGGGACGGAGCGGATAATAAATCAAATTTGCTGCTCGAGTTGATTGATTTGAACGGTTATCGGGTAATCTTCGACGATCGGTTAGTACAAATTAAGACATTTAAAGTATAGATGGCTGCAGCCAGCTCCTTTCTCTTCGGGCAATGTTGTCTCAGGCATCGATGATGGCGAAGCGTGGTTTGACAGAATGGATTTTGGTAATAGCGGTGGCGGTGATTATGATTTATAAGGGGGATAATGTGGTAAGTGTGGTTGTAAGTGAAAGTATCTGATAGGTTTTCAATTTATCTTCCGTCAATCTGACAGTTCCTTTTTTTGTAGTGATAAAACAGTAAGATACGGGGATTAGTTTGAGTTGCCCAAACTGAGCAGCCTACCTACCTGCCTTCGCGAATGAATGCGTACGGCAAAGGTGAGGATAGTTCGAGACAATCGTGATAATTTTAGTAAATATATTAGTGAGGCCAAAAGAAGGATCGTCATCAAAGTCGCTTGAAAAGACATTGTCATATAACATGCCATAGACAAAGGTTGGTTTTTTCTTTTACTATCGATTACTTCCAGAAAACTGGCTAGATTTAATATAATCAACAGGCCCCCGTTTTTACATCCCAGAACAAATGCGATGATCAGCTAGCGTTTTGATGCAGAACCAAAAACCAAAAACCTACAGCGTCCAAAATCGAAAGAATTTCACAGGGATAATCGATTCTCTTCTTTAATCTCGATTCCAGGTCCAGTCGAGCATGTAGGATATCCAATTTTCTCATTAACCTACAAAAGGTTTCCCACAGTGATTAAATCTATCGAGTGCGATTCAACCATGATGTGTGTTTCAAACCCATCCACACCCTAAAGGAACAGCTGCTCAAATTCCTCGTTCTAAAATAAGACCTCCTTCTCGTACAGCAATCTCTTGTATGCAAATTGGCACTCGCTCAAGAAAGCCTCCATTTCATTTCCAACACTCCAAGCACTACTGCGGGGGTGTTACAAGATTAGGTTTCAATTATAATCAGCTTTCCGAATGCGGTTTCATGATTGGTGAGGTTAGGTGGCGTCAACCGTATGGGACCCCTTTCGCACAGCACCACACAACTGATTACCCGAGGGGTGATAAATCAAATCAGTTACAACGAGCACGGTCGGACGAGGTGGAAGGTAATAATCCCTGGCTTCGAAATGAGGAACCGATGCAGTCGGGGTGTTTTCATCGCTCGCGGATTAAATGGCGCCCGCATCGAGATCGACTGGAAATGGAACAACGCGTTTTGATTTATGAAACTGCCAACCGCGTAATTAGCATTCGGATTTGCATAAGTGCCATTTGCTTTCATTAGGTTTCAAGCGGTACATCATCGAGTCGCTGACAAATGTCGCTATGGATTTCAATCTGTTCAAAACAAGCGTTGATCTGTTTTGAAACAAGCGTTGAGCGCAATTTCCCAATATCGTGTCCAATTGATCAGTGATCGCCAAGATCCATTGCTTCACAATGTTCATGGTCACATTGGCGAGGAGACTAGCTACGGCAACAATTCCATCTGGGGTTCCATGTCGGGTGTGCTCATAACAATCCCTGCACGGATCCCTATCGGACGTGTATCTCCACTTTGGCTAGAGCAACATCCACAAAGAATCCCACCGAGAAGGCTTTCTTGACTAGTTATGGCCGAACACAACCTCCGAAGAACAATGGGTCCAGCTGTGCTGCAAAGGAACGAGGTCTCCTATTATCTATCCGGCAAGATCTTAGGATCGTTCCCCTGCTCGAACAGACGGTATATGCAAAATTATGAATTATTAATATCGCGAAAAGTGCTCGCGCGCATTGAATGATTGTTTATTTTTGCGCAAAATATGCACAATATCTCCTATGATCCTGAATAAACACGCGCTCATTGCCATTGCATTGCCCCGTGTCCGTTAACCGTTAAACCATGGTGGCTGCTTGCGCACCCTGACAGGGAGATGTCAAAACATTGCTCCGCCGGTGAATTGTGAAAAATTTGTTGCCGATCGTTTTCGAAATCGATTTATTATCTCTTTTTCCTGCCTTGGAACCGGGGATGGTGGATCCCTCCCTGTGTACGGCTGCATAATTTTCCGATATCGATTGGCGATATACTGTTGTATGTTAATTTACCTCTATCGATGCAGGTTCTCGTCGTCGTCGTCGTCGTCTGACATAATGAAACAAAGTCTCACAAGAGGAAAATTCTTGGCCGATCTGACCAGAACAGAACAGAATTTTAATTTGCCTCTTGCTACGCTCTTCTTCCGAACCCAATGGGTTCACAGTATGGAACCCTTTCGGATGTGGACGATGGGTAATTATTTCGATGTACTCCAGGTTGTGGGGTTGCGCGGACTCATGAATATTGAAATTACGGGAGAATATTTGTCTGCCGGATGATGCTGAGATCCCGATGGGAGCCAAGATTGGAATTTCAAGTTCAATTATATTGGCATCGAGCTGCTGTGGCCGTTCGGAATGGGAGATGGTTCGGTTCGCTGATTACGGTCGTGTTGTGGGCTTTGATCCTGAATTTCATTACAATTCATGGTGCAGAGAACTACGTTAGAAAACCATTCTTATGCTCGTTTAGCATCAATTATTATAACATTTATAATGAAGGATTTCTTAAAATGGACTTTTTCTGGGAGAAACAAAGCCTTTAAAGTTCTAACTCAATTCTATGTGATGTTGTGTACCAAGGATGGTTCCAATCGTATCATAAATCATTTGTGGCACGCTCTTCTTTGATTCAATAGACGCACACAATGAGAAGTTCTGCTTCACCTCTCAAACCGAAAACTGATGGGCCAAGGTAAACATTGAATGAACATACACACTTAGAATTATATGCCGAGTCTCGGATTTCTGAAACCGAGATCCGCACAGTCGACCTCTTGGTTTCGATCTCTGCTTTTTTATGTTAACCGATAATCACGGTTTGGGTCAAACCGAAGACTACTTTATCGAGAAGACTGGCAACTTTGCCAAAATCCAGGCGACAGTAACCGCAACGCCATCTCCGAGAAAACGTAGAACCACTCTACGAATGTGCGCGTGTCAGTTCATCAGTACACGCACACAAAGAGATACAGCAGTTGTCAATATTTTGTTTTCACTTTGCTTTGTGCGCCAGCTTATAATTCTATTTCGAATTTGATAGAAATTGATTGATTAAATATTGAAATAAAAAATTCGAGATGGGCTACAAACAGTGCAGTGTACGTGGATGTTTAAGTTATTTGAAATATTCAAAAAAATTTGTTTTTCATCGTTTCGGCAAAAAATAGGTTACGAACATACTGGATACTATTGGATTTGCTTACCTATATAACTACAAACCAAATTTCAGAGACTCAAAGATTTGGAAACGTTTCTGCGGCAATGAAAACCTACCGGGCCATTCACATATTTTCGAATATCATATTTTCAATTCCCATTTCTCAACATAAACATTAAAAGTGGGGGAAGATAAAACAAATCATGAATCAATTAGATTAATACATCGAATCTTTTATTTCAGCCTCCACTTCATTGATTTAAATTTGTCCTTTGTTCCTTATCAATCATGTCCACAAAAGTTTCCAGTGGCGGGGCAAAGTTCCCCATTCAGTTAACGGTGTCAGCAAGTTGATTCTTCTAGACACAGTGCTGTTGTAACATTTTTGTTAATGTTGTTATTTTTCACTGACATGCAGTCCACACAAACCACTTTTTGTTCGAAGAGAATTACTAACACATGTGTACTGAGCTTCTACCTTTACCAGGTAGAGGAGCTGTACGCAATGACGGTTGAAAGTTGTTTGGGAAACGTGAAGAGCTGAAAGTCTTCCTGATAAAGTAGGCTTCGGTCAAACTGAAAACTCATATAGTTAACTGGGAATCTCGGCATAAGCAAACTGATATATAGGTTAAAATTCCAAACAAACAGAAATGAGGTTAACCGAGATCTCGGATAAATTGTGTGTAAATATTCGAAATTTTGAATTAGATTTTCATCGAACTATTGAATATTTCATGACTATAGCCAATACCATACAAAGATGGGGTTTGCGTAAAATCCGGCTAGTACAAGAAAACGTGGAGTACAGCGAGCTAGATGGGCGGATCAGGTAAACCAAGACTTGAAAAGCGTGGGGCGCAACCGAGGATGGAGAGAAGCAGCCACGAACCGGGTGAATCGGTGTAGAATTGTTGACGAGGTTTTATCAATTTAATTGATGTAGTGCCAATGAATGTATGTTTTTTCACCGTTCCACAAACAAGATATGATTTACTCCACCTGCGAATGAAAACAATATGGCGCATGGCGGTTGACAGATAAAAAGCCGAGCCTTGGTTTACAAAACTGCTAAACCGATATTTCGGCATGATAGGCAGCTGAGTAGAAGTTTGGTTAACGTTTGTGCTCGGCTCCTAGAGTTTAGTAATGAAGTTACCCGATATTTCAGTTTCAAGTGATGCTGAGCCTCGGCATCGCTCGATTTTTTGCCAATTTATCACTTAAATATGAAAATGCCGAGTGAATTCAGCTAAATATTTAACCGAGCCCGTGAATAATGTTTAAGTGTGTAGCATGAACGTCGTCGCCTGTTAATTGTATGCGTGTTCATCACTGCTTGCTTGTACAATTCTAGGGTTTTTTTTTTCATTAGGGCGAATCTACAATTGAGAGATTCTCTTCGGGCTCGCTCTCTTTTATTCATACACCAATCACCTTTACGTTTTTCATTCTACTATTTGTAGAGTATGCTGGCCAGCTCTGTTGTGTTTCGATATGTACTAAAGAATCCCTCGAAAGTTTTATAATGGCGCTGTAATGAATGAAAGAGAGGGAGCCCGGAGAGAATCTCTCAATTGTAGGTTCACCCTAATGAAAAAAAACCCCTAGAATTTATTGATTCGTTCGTTGGCTTCTGTTGGTGATTCATTTTCGTTTCCTGATTCGATTGAAAGCAAGTCCTCGAAGCTTCCGATCGGATCACTTAGTGATTGTGTGGTACCGTGTTCAAAGTAAAAATGAATCGAAACCCGAAAAGCACAGTGTTGCCAGTAAATACAGCGGGAAAAACAGAAAATATGCAGCAACTAAACGCCAAATCTCGAGTAATTTATGATTAGGGCCTAAAAGCCATTTGTAAACAATAACTTTAAACGTTGATATCTTACGAATCACGAGTATCTCACTATATCCAGATACTCCATATGGTAGAACTAACATTCTTCTTCAAGATGCTGCTTTCATTTCACGAGAGTGATTTAATATTGAAGAGAAATCGACCTTTAAAGTCATTGTTTACATATGGATTTTAGGCCCTTAACATGAATTGCTCGAGAAATGTTAATACAAAGTGACATGTGTTCCTTTAGGCCAGTATTTTTTTTTCTGTTTTTGGTAGATACTGATGATGGCACAGGTTAATTAGTTGGTGAATGCCGTACCATTACCAACCCGGGTGCAGTGGATTCCCTGTCTGGTACAAAAGATTTTTCACATGTCACAAAACAAAAATGTATACATTCGTGTTGAAATAGAAAATAAGCAAATCTTTGTTCAACGAACGATAATCGACTATATGGATACTAAACCCTCTTCAATTGAAATCTCGATAACGATTTTTCCTACATGTTATATGATATAAAATTCATAGGTCTACATAACACATTGTAACGACTTATCGGATACGTGTGACAGGAAAATTAAAAAAAAAAATCTAATTGAGTAGGCTGATTTTTTCCAGGCGGTAATTTTCATCGGAACATGCTTTTCGACGGCTCAAATTTCAAGATTTTTCCAGAAAAGACGACCTCCAGCCTTGAAATGGACCAATGAGCATATTGACCAATCCGGGACAATCCGGATAATTTTTGTTGACTTCTAGCCATGAAATGGATCAATGACAGTTGCCTTTATTTATATACGAACTAAGTATGGGTGATCTTGGATTGATCTTTACAAGATCGATCGTTTTGATGTCAATTTTAGTTTTTTTTAAATTGATCTTATGACCATAAGAAAAATCGGATAGATCATCTTTCATTTTGTTCAATTCGATCTTCGGAAAATGAACCATAATTAAAACGTTTATGGGAGGAACAATGGTAAATTTGGCACAAATATCGTAGTAAAAAAATTGTTGTGTAAAGTGAGGCTGAAGGTGACAACTTCTCTTTGAATCGTTGTTGTTGTAGCTATATTTGTGGAGTGAACGCAAAAATGTAAATACGCTGTGAAAATTTGAAGCCTAGGCTACAACTTCATGTTTCATGTCGTAAGCATAGAGTGTGGAGCCAACTTGGAAGTGGGCTAATTTCTTTCGCCAATCGCTATTGTTTTGTCGCATTGAAACCGAATGATTTGAAATGAATGATTGATTTATGAATGATTTTATGTGAAACTATTCATGAATAGAATTTGAATTCATTTGTTTTTTGGCACGGCAATACGGTACATAGAATTTTGAAACTATTTTTCGTAGAAAAGGCTAAACGACGTGCTCTTAAAAACCATTCCATTAAATCTAACAAGCCATGATGCATGCGCTTCTCATCAGCAATCTCCCGATTGAACATTTTTAGCTCTTTCAAGAATTGTCTTTCTCTGAGCAAGACAATAACGCAAATCAAATGACCAATCGGTCATTACACCTCGTAGATTGTCCAATTGTATGCCAGCAGAACTTAATTAACACTAAATTACCACCTTTCTAATCGCAACTACGGTCCAGCATGAGAATGGTGACATGCTTCCCGTTAACTATCATCGATTCCCGCGGAGCGAAACGGCCTCAAACGAGTGCCGACCGCCGCTCGTTCAAAATAAGAGAAATAGCGCGATATGATGAAATGCAAATAAATAACACTCCGTTTTTGTCACCAGAGCCAAAACGCAGCAGTGCACTGGGAAACCGCTCTCAATTTGCTTACCGGTGGTGCATCTGTGGACCACTGACCACTGGCTGTCGTCACCGCCATCGTCCAGTTGAACTTATCTTAACTGCTAATAACCAGCGAGCCTCGTAGGCACTCCACAACGAAAGCGAACCAATGAGTCCGATAGAGCCAAGATTAAGGGAAGTCCCAAGTCAGCAGCTGTGTCTCTCTAAATAAGGCAAAAAGAACTCGGATCCACGCCCTGGCTGGGGTCTGTGGTGCTGCATGCTACATGTCATTAGTTGCACATTTTTACGACTTTCAGTGGTCATAGTTTGAGCTTTTATTATCAATTCAAATTCGGCCAGCTGCCACTTCGGACTAAGAGTTACTTCGTGGCCGGTGATAATTTCGCTCACCATAAGTACCACCAACTAAAATGCCGTACGCGAGCTCAAAACCGGCATTAGAAAGGAGTTATGTCGTTGGGGGTATTATCTTTCCTACTATACTTGCTATTTGCCAGCTACCCAGTGTTGGGCGTTAGCGCGAGCACAGCTGGAATCCTCTGCGACAACGATGACGCCACCAGCCACCCCCAACTCCTTGAACAGAGTCTCGAATTCGGATTACAGTTACCGAGGGAAAAGGAGCCAAAAGGCAAACTGGATTTCATTTGCTACTATGCTGCTGCCGGTTGGGGTCTTAACGGGGTTGCATAACGATTTTGTTTGGATTTTAGTGGGTACATTTTACTTTCATTACGGTTGCCAATGAGAGTGAGAGAATTGCGCATTAAATTTATACGACCGAACCAAACTTCAATGCTTTTGCATGAGTGCGCACTCACTCGTTGTGTGCTCGTTATGATCTCTTGGTGGCACATAAACGAATGCGGATTTTTTTCTTTTGCTGTGAAAGTGATCTAACCTTGGATGAAGCGTCCTAATGAGATGGGATTATCTAGATGGCCCACATGTCGAGCGTTGATCAAGAGCGAAGCTTTTGCCAGTTCGAGATTCAAAATGCAAGTGGGCTGCAGGCTTCGTAGAAGACGATTGTAGTTGAGCTCTATCCATAACTCATAATTTATTCGAACTAAGGTCTGTATCCACAATAATCCGGATACCTCAAAACTTGAGGAAAACACAAATTTCGCATTATATATCAATTGTTGTTGTATATTTCAGATTCAAGGGGTATGATTGAACAATTCACGAAGTCAAAACATAGCTATTCGTTATTTGGCATAAAATTTACGAAATTTGCGCTTAACTCCTTCCATTAGGGTTCATACAGACTCTTCCGTGGTGACCGACTTTGTCCAAATTTGTGGACAATTTGGCTGATTAGTGACTTTTGATACAATATTCACTCAATTTGCTTCGTACCACTCCATCACAGTTTTAAGCATAATGCCATGATATCAAATCGGACCAGAACAAAGGTTTTTCTTCGTGGTTTTTGATTAAAGGTAGCAATCGCTTCTGCAGGCACGTTTTTTGGTAAATCTCCTTATTGATAGTGTCTGTAGTGACGAAAGGTTTGAAAGGTATTTTCGGGGAAATTTCGATGCCTTCTTCGTCATGAAATGCTCAGCTGTAGCATTTTTGGCCAAGTTTCAGCGTCCAAAACAACACTTGAAAACTTTGTCAAATATTCGCAGTACAAACGTCGAGCCCGTGATTTTGCTATCAAGTTCTGTTTGTCATTGCGGGCAAAAACTGTTTTTACTTTATACGACTTCAGTCTCAAACGTTGTTTTGATTTTTGAACAAAAACAGGTGACATTACTATTTTACGAGCCACCCACAGAGAGATTTGGGGTGTTCCTTCAATATCCTCTTCACCTTTCGATCCATGGCAGGATCAGCACTCTCTCGACCGTGACACGTTCCGAAAATGATTTGAGCACAGTTGGTTGAACAGTGGATTTAGGTAAATCCAATTTTTAGTAAGTTCCCGTATTGACAAGTCAGGATTTGCCTTACGTCCGTACAAAATGCGCTTGCGCACGTGCTTTTCATTGGTCGCCATCTTGAACACTAAACATGGAATGTAAACATCAATCATAGTCTTTTTTTTTATCAAAGACTCTCCGCTATAAGTCAGCAAAAAATTTCACGTGCAATATTTCAAAAGTTATAGTGATTTGAAGGTGTCCGGATTAATGTGGATACAGACCTTAACTGTCAACGAGCAGCCCTCTTGGGCCCACGTTTTGGCCGTTTTCTGCAATGTTGGTTGTGGTGATCCTGTAGCAGAAACTTATGTTTTTCCGAAAACAGAATTTCACAATCGCCGTGCCGCTTGAACAGCTTTCGACATTTTTGGAGTCTTACAATCTTCTATTTTTCGATCAAGCCATGCGAAAGATGAATATTTGGGTTATTCCGAGTGGTTTTCGCGTCCATGATTACCAGGGGTATCAAACGAATGAAAATTCAAACAAACTTGCAAGCCGTGTTGACATTTGAATACCCTCTAAAAGAAAAATTTGCTAACATGTCAGTGATTTACTCATCCCAAGTTACTCATATGGACGACAACAGCTTTCCGGGGAAGCTGACCTAACTTATCAAGGCTACACTGGATGGAACCCAGTGCTGTGTGAGGATATCGGGTGGATTATCGGGTTCATTCGAATCCCGCAGGAGGCTTCGTCAAGGTGATGGTCTCTCTTGCCTCCTGTTCAACATTGCTCTTCAAGGTTTTATGCGACGAGCGGCGTTTAACATGCGAGGCACGATTTTCAACAGATCCGGTCAATTTATCTGCTTTGCCGATGACGTGGATATTATCGGCAGAACATTTGAGGCGGTGGCAGAGCAGTACACCAGACTAAAGCGCGAAGCAGAGAAGATTGGGTTGAAGATAAATACGTCCAAAACGAAGTACATGCTGGCAGGCGGAACCGAGCACGACAGGACCCGACTGGGCAGCAGTGTAACGATCGACGGCGATGAGTTCGATGTAGTCGATGAATTTGTCTATCTCGGCTCACTGGTTACTGCGGACAATGAAAACAGCCGTGAGATCCGGAGGTGGAGTATCAGTGGAAGTCGTGCCTACTATGGGCTCCACAAGCAACTACGGTCAAACAGACTTAGCTCCCGTACGAAGTGCATCCTGTACAAAACGCTAATAAGACCGGTTGTTCTCTACGGGCATGAGACGTGGACAATGCTTGAAGAAGACCTGCGAGCACTCGGAGTTTTTGAGCGACGGGTGTTAAGAACCACCTTTGGTGGAGTATAGGAGGTCGGACTATGGAGGCGAAGGCTGAACCATGAGCTCGCGCAACTCACCGGAGAACCCAGTATTCATAAGGTGGCAAAAGCTGGAAGGATACGCTGGGCAGGACATGTTGCGAGAATGCCGGGCAACTATCCTGAAAAAATGGTGTTCGACGGGAATCCGGTTGGTACAAGACGACGTGGGGCGCAACGAGCAAGATGGTCAGACCAGGGGGTACAAGGTGCCCAAGGGATTGTAGAGGAGAAGCCACGAATCGGGCATTATGGAGGGATATTGTGTATCAGGCTATGTTATAGTATTGTGACGTTATGCCATGTGAATAAAATAATAAGTTACACATATTTAAAACCACTGACAGGAATTACCACTCACCCTGTACAGTAGTCTTAAAATCTTTTTTTTTCTTAAATATGTCTGTTTATGTACACAGAAAAAAGTAATGAATTTTAGCGAAACAAGGCATAAACAATCAAATTGTATGCAATCATTTATGCGCCATACAACAATGTTTGCAATCTTTCATACAATATGCTAGATTCAGGCGTTTATGAAATCTAAGCCATATTAAATTTACATGAATTATCCCATAATTTTCTGCCAAATCTAGCATTCCCTTTATGTGCATTAGATAACGCAGAAAATTCAATGTTTCTTTTTTTCAACCTTTCAAAATCTAGCCACTATAGATTGAAGAGTACTTACACAATAGCTCTAAAAAAATAGGAATGTCCGCTACTGTTTTAGAAACCAGAACATGAAATATACAGCTTTTTGAAGAAGATTCCAGCTATGTGAAGAAAAAAAAATGCTATAAATATCATTCATGATAATCGTAAACAAAGCTGGGAAAGCACGTAAGGTTTCTTTTAACAACTTCTTATAGCAGTGACAATATGTGTTTAGGTCTGAAATTTACTGGGAAAAATAATCATAATCATATCTTTTCTGCTTAAAATTATCCATTCTCTTTCAACTTAACCTTCGTAAGACTTCTGTAAAGTTCGTAGAGTTTCATCAATCATCAAAAAACTTCATTTCATAGTTTGCAGAAATTCTTTAAACTTCATAGATCTGCTGCAATATAAACAGATTTTATGCAAATTTTGAACTTACTCATTTTTTTAAAAATTCTGTGAAGTTCACAGAGTTCAACCAACCAAAGTAACATTTTTGGTTTAATCGTAGTTTTATAGCATTCTACAAGTTTAAATCGTGATCTACAGAACCTTGATAAAACCCAAATTGTTACTTGGGAATGCACTATGGTACGAATAGCCAAATCTCGCGACAAAAATCGATAACTCGAAATCCATTAACTCTAGACAAATGATGTCTGTGGAAGATTTTATCCTGAAAATAAGATCAATCTTTTGGTTTGGGTGGTGACTAGGGTGGTCCTTTTATGTACATAATAAAAATTCTAACTTTTTATTTTTATGATTTAGAGGAATTATTGCTGGTACTAAATTGTAAATAATTTAATTTAATGAAACTATGAAGAAGAAACTTAACTTTTATCTCATCTACGTATCGTTTAATAACAGTTTTTCTAACTTTCCTTAGGGTGGGACTTTAAAAAACAGTTGTTTTGCTCTAATATTTTTATTTCAAATCGAATTTTATAAATGTGTTAAATGACTTTTAGAGCAGAAAAGGACGCATGTTTTGAAGATACAAGATGGTTGTTAGTTATTGTATAAAGAGTTGTAGAAGTTGAAGTGTAAAAAAATACGCTTTTTCGAGATATCTTACTCACTTATTTGCAAATATTTGCAAACACTATACACGTAAACTGAAAGTAAAAACTTCCATCTACAAGACCTATGCTAAATCGTTTTGTCCCCTTGTGGAGTGAAACTCATTATGAAATTGGTAGTTTTGCATTTTTTCTGCATAACTTTCGATCAGCAGCATCAACAATTACCATCAAAGTGCCTAACAACGTGAGATTTTTATGAAAATGTTTATATTTTTAATTTAACCCATCTCCATTTATTTATTACCATTTATATCACAGACAAACAGACAGAACACATAGAAAATTTCGCACTACAAAGCATCGTCACTAACACACCTGTGCCATATGTTGAGCACAGTGTGGTGGGTGATAAAGCTGAACATATGGGGGTAGTGTGCTAACGTCAAACGTAAGGGAATCAACTATGTGCGCCATCTGTGGCGTTACTACCAACTAAGAAACATTTGAATTGACTGTTTAAGGCGTAATCGTTGAAGAAACTGCAAGAGTGATGTCTATTTGTCTGTGTTGACGTGTTAACATTTGATGTAGAAGGAGATGTTGATCACAGAGGCCAAGGGGGGAAAAGACGGGGAAATAAAGAGGGACTTCCCAACCCCTTTTTTTTTGTGAAAAAATAAACTTTGTTTCTGAATTAAACGGTGTAAAACAACAACAAGGGCAAAGTGCACAACCACGTCAATCACTCGTTCCTTCTTTGGTAAGTCTGTCATCAGCGGTGTACGTTGTTAAAATATTACTTACAGTATTACTGACTTTGCTTAAGTTCTCCCTCCGTCCTTAAGCTCATTGAACTTTTTTATATATTTTTTTTTAACTGTGCTGAAGTTCTGCTTGCATTGGTGGAATTCTGAGAACTATACAGAAGTTCTTTGAACTGTACATGTTTTAAGAAATATGTAAGTTCAAAATTTGTAAAAAATCTGTGAACTTTTCAGCAGCTATACGTAGTTTGAAAAATTTCTGCGAACTATTATGGGAAGTTCATTGATGATTGATGAAGTTGTCTGAACATGACTAAAGTCTTACGATCTTTAAGGGTAAGTTGAAAAAGAAAGGGATAACATTTAGTGGAAGTGATCAATCCATATGATTATTTTTTACAGTATATTACACACCTAAGCACATATTGTTACTGCTATAACAAATTTTAAAAACAAGCCTAACGTGCTTTCTTAGTTTCGTTTTTTTTTATCATGCACACTTTTTGCACCAAGACACAAATTGAGTGAGATAAGGCGCTATAACCTTGGAAAATCAACTTGAAAATGAGAAGAAAGATTAGTTATTTCCATTCCGTTTCAACTACCTTTATTGCTTATCTTGACAGATACGCGTATTTCGTCTACAATGTGCAGACCTCTTCAGTGTCGTGTACTAATAGTCGAGTATACGCGTATCTTTCAAGACAAGCAATAGAGGTAGTTGGAATTAAATGGAAATTACTAATCTTTCTTCTCACTTTCTAGTTACAAGTATTCCACTAAAAAACTCAAACTCGCCAGGATTTTTGGCAAATTATTGCCATACTTTTGATTTAAATGCCAAAAGTCCACCCACAGGCAAAAGGAGCATACACTAATCTTTCTAGCATCCATGCTCCCAACGATAAAATAAAAATCATCACATTATTTTACTCTATATAGAACCGTTTGGTACGGGAGGTCCACGTTTTCTTTCTTCCCTTGATTCGAAGTAGTAGAGCGATTTCAGACACTCTCTCTGGAATTGCTCTATTTCTTGCAGTCCTCTCTGTAATACATGTTGCGCAGTTGGCCTGGCTGGTGGCAAGAAAAATGATGCATTCAAGAAGTCGTCATTTTCCAGGATGCTTTCAAGAAGTCTTCCCCAAAAAGATGTACTTCGCATATATTGAGTTCTGTGCACTAGGGAAGCATACAAAACTAGCAAGAGAGATGCTTTAGAAAATCCCAGTCACAAATATACCCAAGCAGCACAAACCGGTCGAAAATAGTTGCAGCAACTTGATTGGGACTTAATCGAGTCACAATGCAGTCACTTCAACCAGTTGGCAACAAGTGTGCTACAAGTGTAATTTTTCGAAGTATTTGAAGCATTTCAACTAGCACCACAAGTTTGCACTCGTTGGGGTACATTAAAATAAATACACAAGAGCAAGAGGGACACAAGTTTTGCTAAGCTGAAAAATTCCAAACATCTCGCACCTTGCGCAATCAGCTAAAACGCCTAAAAAGGGCTGGTGATACTGATGCGACCTTTCCGGAGTTGCGCGAGCTTGAGTGCGGGATATTTGGGATTTTTCACCTCAGCAAAATGTCTATCACTTTCTCTGTTGAGAAATTACTTCCAGAATCGGGTGCTGGTTTACGATACAGTTATGGGGCAGACAACGTTGAAGATCAAGACGAAAGTTTTGTAAGGTTCCATCCTCTGGATCGGAATGTACAACAGTGTATTGATGTTGGCGTAGTGACCGTTGGTTTTGCAGATGACCTCGTATGCTCGATAACAGGCTGGTGGAAGGTGGAGGTGTGGAGGTGCGCTGCAGACCGCGAAACGGAGGTACTTTTGATCAGCGAATGCAAAGTATTATTGCTCCGAAAGGAGTGATGAAAGGATGAACTTCATTAGCTATGTGAACTGTTCCCGCGAGAAGGCAGCGAAGGCCATCATCGCGGTCGGTAGGACCATGCCAAACAACGCTGGACAAGTTGCTGTAGCGTTTCGAGGAAACTGATGGAATATATAGTGATGCGTTTTTGATGAAACCTTTAGGTGTTCGAAATTCGGAGTTCCGAGGCAAAACAAAAAATAGGTGCCGCTAAAAGTCAGAACTAACGGCGGTGCAGGAAGAGGTATTGGCATTGAAGTTTCAACTCAGGGTTTTCAATCGGTCGGAATGCTTTATTGGGGCCCGAAATCTTTGTCAAAACAGAGTTGAACAGGGGTCGCAGATTACCCAGCACATAACCGATGGTTGCCGTACTAGTGCCGTTCTTTCATCCAGTCAAACATTATAATCACGCATATGAAAGCTGTCTCGTAAAAATGATATTTCCGTGGAAATTAATTTCCATTTTTGCCTGATTCAACAAAAAGGAAATTCTCCACATCGTCTACCATAAAGGGAAACGCTTAAAAAAAAGTACCCAACGGAGCAGTTAAGTGTGAGAAGCCAACGTTGGGTACAATCATGTTAACCTACTGTTGGGTGCAAATGCTTTCTTTTTGGACGCTTCTTTTATCCCCGCAAAAAAGTGGGGGGGAGGATGGGAAAACCTTTTGTGGGGATGTTTTGGGGGGACCAACAAAAACAAGGAAGAGGGGGAAAACGGGTTTATTTAAAAATATGAAAAGAAAAATTATTTTTTTTTTTTTGGTTTTTTTTGTGTTTAAAAAAAAAAAGCTGAATTCGGTGCAAAATATTACAAAGCGTATGACAGTTTTTTTTCTGTTCGAAAATGAAATTAAAATCTCCCGGTGAAAATGAAAATTTTCGTTTGGCCTATTTAATTGTCAAATCTAATAATTTAGAATAGACCACGATCGATGAAAACGGCCTTGGCTCAGTCGGTAATGGCGCAGCAAAGAAGGTTCGATCACCGGTTTGGTCTAGGATTGTATTTACCACACAATCATACTTATGAAAAACTGGAACCTCGCATAGGAAGCTCTCAATTTTCAGCTGTGCAATAATACCAAGTTGAGGACAGGTGCTGAGCTAATTGTGATAAGCAGTAAGCTTTAGATGCCTTGGAAGACGAACTGTCAACAAGCATAAATAACCGTTTCCACCCCTCCAAAAAGGGCCGATTCAAAGACAAACTGTTGCCTCGGCGAGGTACGCAATGATACACATACTTCACGTCAGGACACGCGATGTGCGTGCGGGAAAAGCGTTTGCGTGTTTGATTTCATATTCGAATGATACACGTTCTGTCATCTATGTTGCCATCAATTCCAGATCCCTAGTTCAGTTCGTGACCCCGATGCGATTTACAAAGTAGGCCAAGGTGCATGTCGGGCTCAAATCGCGCTTCCGCTTCCGTGACGGAATCCATTTTCGGGACAATTTACAGGCACACGGATAGCCATGTGGGGGAGTAAATGGTGCGATGAGCTATGCCGTAATTAGCTGAACTCGATTTAATTTACGACCACCTTCGGTCCATATACGTATGAGGCATGGCAATTTCCGAGCTAGGACAGTGATTTCAGATGATGGGTCTTTATCGAAGATTTGCCTCGCGCTACATGGCTTTCTGAGCTTATCTAAAGTGCTTTTGAATGTCAAATTGTACTAGGAAATTGTACCGCGTAGAGATATGACATTCTGATTGTGCTTCAGATGGTGTAAACGATTTGCCTCTTTATGAAGAAGGAACCAATCAGTTCGTTGACACGGTGTAAGACAATTTGACTAATTCATATTCCAAATACGGATGAACGATCCATAAACGAATGAACCTCGGGGCTAAACCAATTACCCATGGAAGTCTCCGAAGGTCTCCGGCGCAAGCAGTAATTAGCACACCCGGCCACGGAGTGCACCGTGAGTGCCGTCGTTAAGAGCGCACATCGAAAAGAGCCCTGGAGCGCTCGAGTCGTCGAGAGCAGAAGCAGAAGGGTGTCATCAGTGGCTCTTAAATCTTTCGGCCACACCGAAAATTTATCGACGGCAAATTCCTACATGATTAACGAGGTGGACATCGGTTACCCCTTTGGCGAGATTGCGCTCTACGACACAGTGATGGCTATTGAATTGGAAATTAAACCGATTATCTCAATGCGGTGGATACGCCCAGTCTGTTCGCTGGGGCTTGGACAAAGGCCTGAGTGTCCCAAGTATCGGTACTCACACTTGATGGGTACTGAGGATAAGTGTTAATATGGTTGTGGCACCTTGTTAATCTGTTTTGTCGTATAGGGTTGTGTAATGGATTTTCTCATCGGAATGATAGGGGAGATGCAGCCCATCACCAACGGCAAGGCTACAGAGAACTCAAGATTGATTGGAGCAATAAAGTGATGGTTCTAAGGACGTTTGTCACTTTTTAGAGTAAAGCGCTTGAAGCACTGGAGTTTGTCTTGTCTTTTTTTTTTTTGTCATACGCGGTTTCATCAGTGGAATTTGTTACCCTCGGCAGTGAAGATCGTCAAGGTGTCTGCGAAAATGTTTATTTGAGCCATAAATGTCAGTGTTTCTCCCCAAACAGTAGTGCTGACACAAACATTGTACTTGCATCGAATATGCTCAAATTAAAAACCTTATACTACTACGAAGAATCCTCAGGCTGCCTAGTCAGTAAAGGCAAGGTCTTACCAAGCCGGAGGGGGCAAATGCGGTTTTCAGCTCGATCGAGGGAATCTTTCGGGTTGCAACTTTTCTCGACTTACCTGTGCATAGAGTATCATTAGGCTTGTCAAACATTATTCATACTCATGCTTTGCTGACGGTATTCAATGCTTTCAATTAATTACTGTGGAATTGTAATTAGAACAATAAGTTAGGGGCAAACAAAATGCTAGGGCAAACAAAATACAATTAGAACAATAAGTTAGGGGCAAATAAAATGCTAGAAGCAATAAATTTGGAGTGTTAGAAAATCAGTAGCTCAACTGCAAAATTTTAGCCAGAGATACTACCAGAATCCTTGCACGGATTCATCACCGAGTTAGAACAAAGGTTGTCAACGGTATAATTGCATCACTTTCAAAAAGCTAGAACATTTTACCCACTTATTAATTTTTATGAAATGTTGAGTGAAATGGCCTCAGCGTGTATTTCGTGACTTCCATGGAAAACTGGAAGTAAAGTTGATCCGTGCAGTAAAATAAAACAGTGTTAAGGATCACCGATGTGTGGTTGATGCCTTCAAGGATATGCGCAACTATTCCGCTCAGGAAGCCCCAAAAAAACTGGACTCGAGCAAAAAGCCAAGAAACGGGCAGGGCTAAAGGGTGAGTCGACAATTATTGTAAAACGTTCAAACTTCCGTAACTTTTTTCACAGTTGACCGAAATTAACCGAATTTTGCCTAGTTTCTCTTTAGAATGTATTAAACATCCACTCAGTTGTGATTTTGGTCGAGATGGAAGAAAATCAGCAAACAATTCTTGAAAGGATTTCGGTCAACTACATGCAACATTCTGGGTTTTTACATCGTGCCTTTGGAAAACTGATGAATATACAACATTTGACTAACTCAAGCGTCCTCCGAAGGTTCTAGGAGTGAATGACAGTGAACCATAAGCCAGGAACTGATCGTTGATAAATCAATAGAATACTGATTGCTCATTTCAAGCGGAATCCAAATATTAGTACCAAGAAACGATCCGGTTAAAAACGTACAAGATGCAGAACTTCCTAAATCGAGACGCACGCCAGTAGAATGCTGCAAAACCGCGTGTCCCAAAACTCTACACAAAGTTGCTTAAGAAATGCCAGTGTTGTATAATTGATGATCATACCTACACTCAAGCAAATAAACTAACGATTTTTTTAGGGTAGACGATGCTTTGAACTTTCATAAGCCTGACTTATAAATATATTTTGTTTTACACGACGTTGTTCTTGTACACTTTTAACCTTTCCTGTTTAAAAGTGTTGATATATACTAGTGGTCAAGTCACTGGACTCATAACCTCAACGTTTATGGTTCGAATCCAGGTTGCTCCATATTTTTATTTTTTCAACATCATTGCACTTCATTAGACAAATGTATGAAATTCATACTTATAACTTGTGGCAAATAATCATAATGCATTCTTACGAATATCGAAAGTTTATTTCGCTGAGTGTACATCAAATCGGATTCGAATCTGTTGCCCGGGACAGAAATATTTCACGGGTAAGGATAAGTTTGCCGTGAATGGCCGTTTCAAACGAAAGAGGCTGACAAAATTTGCACTTGTGTCAAACGGAGTGAATCATTCGTGACCAAAGGCACCATAAACGGTGAGATTTACAAAACTGAGTGTTATCAGCTTTTATCGTTTTTGAGACAACGTGATCAAAAACTATTCCTTCGGCCCGAAGTGGCTTCATGGCACTACTCTAAAACCTCGCAGGAGCGGTATACAGCTAATTTTGTGGATTTAGCACTGAAAGACATGAACCCACCAAACTGTTCTGAACTCCGTTCGATCAAAAACTAATGGGCCATGATAAAGCGCAAACTTTGGAAGAGCAAAGGGAGACGAAGGACGGAAGGAAAATGATGAGAAAAAAAAACTAAGAACAACATACAGGAAACGACTGTAAAGACTCTGATGGAGGGTGTCAATCGCAAATGTCGAGCATTTTACTCAAACTCATTAAAAAATTTAACAAAGCTGAGATAAATTACTGTATAAATTAATTCAACAGAATAACTTAAGCTGATCTACCAATCAATCTAAAGTGTCACAATAATTATCGACTCACCCTTTACGTCTATTCATGGTTCAGAGAGTACCAAACTGCAATGAGTATATACAGAAATATATAGAATAAGACAGCAAGAATGCGTCCATATTAGCTGTGCACACTAATCTTGAAAACTCTCTCTCTCTCTCTCTCTCTCTCTCTCTCTCTCTCTCTCTCTCTCTCTCTCTCTCTCTCTCTCTCTCTCTCTCTCACACACACACACACACACACACACACACACACACACACACACACACACACACACACACACACACACACACACACACACACACACACACACACACACACACACACACACACACACACACACACACACTCACACACACAAACACATCCAAATTCTACATGTGACTAACGGTTGATGGTGTGCATTGCAAGAATAGTGCGAAGTAATCGTAGAAATAGAAACCAATAATTTTAATGATATTTTTATGTGTAAGTACAATTTAATATCTTTGTTTTGATTGGTTAACCTTTTCCATTATGCCATCCGCGAGGTATGAGAGGTTTCTTTCATAGGGCCTGTTCATAAACCACGTAGACTCATTTTTGAAAATCTCAGAACCCCCTCCCCCGTCGTAGACTTTTCTCCATACAATTTTTTGACATTTTGTATGGAGCGTAGACTTTGGTGAAATAAACCCCCCCCCCCCTCCCCCCAGAAAAGTCTACGTGGTTTATGAATAGCCCCATACGGATTCAAAGTGGACAATGCTTAATGATGTAATAAGAGCATCTTCAAGAGTCGAGAACATGAAGCGGGACCTGACGGAAACAGAAATATGAAATTTTTTTTAAGGGGTGTTGCGAATAAAATTTGGTGGCGGTGTAGTGTGTGTGTGTGTCAAAATTTTTTTTTATTTAATTAATTTTTTTTTTTTTTTTTGTTTTGTTTGGTTAGAATAAAAGAGGAAATATTTATTTTTTTTTTTTTTTTTCGTATGGGGAGTGGGGGGGTTTTTGTTTTATATGTGGCGGTTGGGTTTGGTTTTGTTTTCTTTTCCTTTTTTTTCGGCGGCGGGGGGCAGTTTGCTTTGTTTTGTTTTTTGTTTTTGATCACTTTTTGTGTTTTTTTGTGGGTTCGGGTGGGGGTGGGCCATGTTTGTTGGTTGGGGGGGGGGGGGGGGGGGGGGGGGGGGTGGTGGTCCTGTCCGACCAGAAGGAAATAACAAAATTATTTCAAGTGTTGTTATTCAGTTATGCCTTTTTTATAACAGAGGTTGTTAGAATTCAGATCGCGGATGTAGTTAAAATAACAGAAATTGTTACAAAAAATCCTCGAGAGGTAACAAAATATTAGCAAACTATGATATAGACATAACATAAACAAAACAAAATTTGTAACAGTTTTGTTACGATGTAGCAAAATTATATCAGCTATTGTTATAATTAATCTTTTTCTTCACGCAGAGTGTGCTTCCCAGGGTATTATATCTTAATTTGTTATAAGTATGTTACACAATTATTCAGATGAAAACATTTTTAACAAATTTATATCATAATCAGTTAGTCGTAACAAGGTTTGTTATAATTTTGATATTTTTATGTTATGCCCTTCTGGTCGGGTGGGCACCACTTGAACGTTGTTGGCACCATACAACTCCATGACCTTTTTGCCGTAACGGCAAGATGCCAAATCCCAAAAAAAAAAAAAGAAAAATTTGTTTTGTTTCGGGAAAGGGGAGAGGCGTTTTTGTAGGCACTCGCTCAGATAAATTTCCTGGTTGACGGTTCCGGTCGAAATTTAAACGTTGATCTTCAAGCCACAGGTAAAGATGGCCTGCCACATCTGATATTTCTTCGCGAACTTTGACAGTTTAATGTGCTTGAAAATATCTTCCACCTTTCACTTTGTTTGAACATTTTTTCATTAGCTAGTAAAATGTCCCAATAAGAACCTTTTCCCTCAAGTAGTTAAGGATGTCTCTTTACCAGTCAGATATTTTGCTCTTATATTTTTGTAACTTTATAGCAAAATTGTATTCTCATTGTTTTTGGAGCATTGAAAAACATCTCAAGCAGCACACAATGGTCTAAAATGGTAGCAATAGATGGTTTGTGACTTAATTGAGTTACAAAGCAGTAACATGAACAAGCAGTCTGTTCTCCATGAAAGGAGCGGCTCAATGCAGAGATTGTTCCTAATATAAGAGGCGGCTAAATCACTGTCCATGTGGCAGCGGAGGACTCCAAATACATCTTTGAACTAAGGCCCTTGCGAAAGCTACGGGGTTGGCGTTAGGCCTTGCAAGCCAGCCAGAAAACAAGCAAGCATAGGAACGTCAACAGTATAATACGGACTGGAACGATTGGCAAAGCGGCGAAACAGGACTAGCGATTGGAAACTTGGTACGTGAAACTGCAGGTCCTTCAATTTCGTCGGCAGCACACGCAAACTGTGCGATGTACTGAAGAATCGCATGCTTGGCATCGTAGCGTTGCAGGAGGCGTGTTGGAAAGGATATATGGTGTATAGATGTAATCATACTATCTACTAGAGCTGTGGCACGACACGTGAGCTGTGAACAGCTTTCATAGCGTAGAGAAGTATGACGATCCATCCAACTACAACCTCCAAGTAGCAATTCAAATGCAAATTGGTTTTATTCATGTTTTATGGTAGTTTTATCAGAGCATTATGGAGTTCATCCGGTTTTATTAGGGCATTTTCCAAGTTAAGGTGGTTTTAATTCATTAACAGTTCTCAAGAGTGATTAAAGAACACTTGAAGAAACCTCCATAAAACTACATCATTTATAAGTGTAATTCACCTTATCAGTAGTTTTATAAGATACTTAATCCCCCTCTCAAGACATCGTTTCGCAACTTGCATAAAACCTGATAAAAGTTTTGTAAAAGTTTTATGACATTCTTCTTTAAGATTAATGTATCTTGGAAATGCTGCCATAAAACTCTCTTAGGACCATTTGATTTTAAACAAGAGCACATAGTCTTGAGAAAGAACATGATGTTAAAAATAAACAAACTGTCACAATGGACGCCCACAGGTGGAAGAAATTAAAAACCAGCGGATCGTTCAAGCGGAAATTCAATAAAAACCTATTCAATATATTGAACACTCCTTCATCTCAGCCACCAACGACAATTTTTTTTGACCATTCCATTGGATTCGCAGCCTACTGAGACTAACTTATCAAAAGGGTCTATGCGTTATGCGTAAAACAAATAAAATAAAATGGTGCAATGTGTCGCCAGTTGAAAATCGAAATGCATAGATCATAATATTTGATTTTATGCCAGTTGTGCAAGTTAAACCTAACGCCGCAGGTAGTGCGTTATATGGCGCACCACCGTGGAAATACAGCGCAGTACTTTTGACGTAAGGTTTAATGTGCACTATGATTGTAAAATGTTATGTTAATGTTGAATTCTCCCGAGTCGTGCATTTCAGTTCCCAATAGGCTAAACAATATTTATACTCGTTGCAAGTAAAAATTAGTATAGCATCTGAGCGAAAATCGATTTTTCCCATGATCCACACGTTTAATCCAAAGTCAGAAGTAGTGCGCTGGAATTGCTCAGTGATCCACTACACAGTGCACTTCTTCCAACGCTAGGTTCAGCGTACAGATCAAGAGAAATGGAAAATTTATCTTTCGCTCAACTGGTGTTTCAGCCATCAACGCAATATTATTATCTGTTCTTCTTCCCAAATCCATTGTTAGCATATTCTAGTTAGAGTTTTTTTTTCTTATGTTTTAATCGACTTACGCTGGTGATTAAAAGCAATAAATTATAAGCTGTAATTATGAACAACAATTATGCATAGGCACTTTTGATTTGAATGTTCACATTTTCTTTGTTTATGATGTGCCTTCTCCACACTGATTTTATGGCTATCTTACGAAAAACTTGTTTACCTTGAGCAATTCAAACAAGTTTTATTCAAGCGTTACTCCTCTTTTTCAAGAATAGAACAAGTAAAGATGAACTTATCGCGCTCCTAAAAAAATCTTGTTAGTCTTGTGCAAGAAATATTAGTTTTATATGCGTTTTATGGTAGTTTTAGATAAAACCATTGAAAAAATGGCGAGCGTGGCTATTCTGGATTCCCTCCGAATGGTAGCCATTTTCATATGTATGCAACAAAACTCTCGTTTTTCCAATGCTATGAACAATTTCTGCTGTTTAAAATACACTTTGAAACTAAAAATCGATTGTAAACACAATTTATTCAAGATCTAACAATTTATCAGCCTTGTCACCTAATTGTTGAATTGTCAAGTTTTTTTTTTTTTTAAATAAATCAATGTTCTAGCAATGATTCCGTGGCGCATTAAAATTTTCGAACTCTTATGTTATAAAACACCAATAAACTGAACGTCGCATGAAAAATTTATCAATTGGAGGCAAAAAACTTATGCATTTATGGTCAATTTTACAATTAATTTACATACGTATCCACTTTGGAAAAGAAACATCATATGTATATCGATGTTTTTTTTTTCTCTTAAAAAAGTCCCCATTCAGCAGAACGAATCCAAAATGGAATCTTCGAAACATATTTGTGACGGACTGGAAGTGTTCTTAAAGAGGAAAATCATAAAACTACCAAAACTTGTGGTAGTTTTATCATAGTTTTAAGCATGTCCTGCATGTCATTACAAGTATGTACCGATAAAACTATCAAGTTTTAAGCGAATCTTGGGAAATAGTCTTGAAAACCTCCTGTAGTATGGGCCTTTTTGAACTTATGAGGGTTTTATGGCTGTTTTATCGATGTTATGTAGAATATCTAGTTTTATGCGTGGTTTTATCAAATGAGTCTTGAGAACTTCTTCAAGTGTACCTTAAAATTGAATTTGTTACTTGGGCCCTGTCATTCTCAAGCCACGATCAGCACACCACGCTCGGATGGTCAAGATTCCACACAACGATAAAATCATCTCCCTCTGAGCATCCGATTACTCCCTCTCACTACGCAGCATCAGCAGGCATCATCAACTATTATCTCGCCATCATCATCGTCATCGATTGCCATCAATCAAGGGGAGTGATAAGGATGACCGATATAGTATCCAGCAAGAGATAACATCGGTGAGAGTATCACTCGTTCTCAGAAGCCGACTGATAACATCGCATCGACGACGGACTGACCTATTTACAGTGATCTTTGGGAGCAATGATCAGTCCACCTCAACCAGGCCACGGTATACCACGGGCAGGAGACCCATGACCATTTTTAAAGTGTTTTCGTTCTAAGTTTAAGTTATGTGAAATACATGTTAGATTTAGGGAAATAAATAACTATGCATGTTAGCGCCTTTTTTATAATAAAGTGTCGTGTATAATTTAACACTGCGCGTTTACTCGAACAATAAAACGTCACAAATGAATAACGGCTGATCGTCCAAGTGCTGATGGACATTGTGGTTGGTGTATGCATGTAGCACCCTTTGTTACAGTGAAGTTCGTTTATCCAACGATGTCGGGGTTTGCATGGGCAACCAATTTCCACTGCTGAGCTATCAGGATCCCTCAAGGTAAAGCTGAACCCCTCCACATAGTGATCGGCGAAATGCAGAATCCCGTGATCGGGTGGTTGCCAATCAAAGAAAGAACTTGCATGTTGGGGATCAAGGGTCGGTTTTTCAACTTCAGCATTATCAACGTGCATAGCTGTACAAGTCATAGCGTCAAGATCATCATAGGAGACTTGAATGCATAGGTCGGCCAGGAGGAAGAGTATAAACCGAATCTATTGGAAAGTTTATCGCTGACAAGCGGAGAAATGACAACAACCTAAGACTTATTGAATTCACCACCTCCAAGAATATGGCCATTCATAGCACCTAAATATAGGCTGCACTGGGATGTAATATGTCACTTAAATTGCACTTTTTGCATTCTCATCTGGACTTCTTCCCAGAGAATATGGGAGCCGTCTCAGATGAACATGGAGAACGATTTCATCAAGATATCGCACAGACTGAAAAGAACTTTGCTGGCAAATGGAGCCCAGCGATGCTAGCGGACTACTGCTGGATGCTACAGAGGCAAACACCTTTGAAAGAACTATAAAAGGAAAGAGAAAACAAAGTGAATTTAAGTTGAAAAATATAGAGAAAATTTCAACTAAATGACTGACTGACTGACTGACTGACTGACTGACTGACTGACTGACTGATAGGAAATCTTGATTTTCATGAAAATTCGCAATTTTGTGTTTTTATTCAACACGAATGGATTCAGAGAGGTTCATTTCATAAAATCCAAACCCAACATTCAAAGGGCGGAACGAAAATTCATGTTTTCAAAATAGGAAATCTTGATTTTCATGAAAATTCGTAATTTTGTGAATGAAAACCCGATTTATTTCATCAATCTTACGTGTTACGAAAAATTTGTGTTCACGAATGGATTCAGGGAGGTCCATTCCATAAAATCCAACTCCAACTTGCAAAGGGCAGAGCCAATATTCTGGTTGTTGATGAGGTAGATCATATTACTACGGAAATACGTGTTTTTGTGAATTTTAATCACATTTTTCTCAAAAACTGGACGTGTTACAGCATTTCTGAGCCCATATTTGAATTCAGCGTGGCGAAATATATAAAATTCAACATATATACTTAAAGGGAGTGAAACACTGCCGACTAGTGTATCCAGCATAAACTCGACTATAAGTATACCTGTAGATCACCACAGCAGACAGAATCGCAAATCGACCACGTTTTGAGTGATGGACGGCGCTTCTCCGACATAATCTACGTCCTAACCTATCGTGGCACTATCGTTAACCCGGATCTCTATCTGGTGACGGTAAAACTGCGACCAAGACTATCCGTCGTTGACAACGTACGGTACCGTCGTCCACCACGGTATACTCTCGAACGACTGAAGCAACCGGAAGTTAAACAGTCAACGCGAAGAGTATCGAAGCAGCGTGGCCGGATGAGAGTACACTCGACGAAGCCCCTTTTGATGACTGCTGTAATAATAACAAAGCCGCCATCAACGACGCAGCTGAGAACGTTGTCAGGTATTTAGAAGAGAGCCCGTGGAACGATTTGTTTCAACGAGGAATGTAGGGAGGATTTGGAGGAGAAGGACACAGTGCGGGTAGTAATGCTGCAGCACGAGACTCAGCAGAACGTGAACTATTATAGGCGGAAGTGGCAACAGAAGACCCGCCTATTTCGTTGAGCACCAGCACCGCACTCAATGGGATAAGAATGGGCGCATCATGGCGGATGGACGTGAGGCGATTGATAGGTGAAAGCAGCACTACAACGAACACCTGAATAGTTCCGAGGACGCAAGCGCAGAAGACCAAGGCAGCGGAAGAAATAACTACGTCAGCACGGCGGATGATGGGAAGAAACCAGCTCTTACGCTGGGAGATGTTATTAATGCTCAACACAGCTCAAGAAAAACAAAATAAGCTATTGGAGCTGAACTCAGCAAGGGTAGGGTAGGCGAGTTCTTTTACTTTTCCCTTAACACTACTCATAAACTTCTGCACAGTGCTTTCTCCTACCATTTTCACCACCAATTTTTTTTTAATTTTTCAACACTATTCGCTGGTTTCATGTGTTTTTTCAGCTGCACCTTCGTTAAAGCGCAGAAAGTTTCGATAGGGCGAATTTCTGGGCAGTTTGGTGGATTTATCGCCCTAAGTACAGGTACGACATTATTCCTTTTGTACCACCCTAGTGCATATTTAGAGTAATGACAGGAAGTAAGATCAGGCCAAAAGATTGTAGGCTTTTTATGCTGTTTGATCAAGGGTAGCAACCTTTTTTGCAGACACTCCTTCACGTAGATTTGACCATTCATTGTGTCTGTCGCAATGAATGGACGAGATATTTTTCCACAAACGCATAAGACCTGCCACACCGTTACCTTCTTGCCGAATTTTTCGGTGTTAATGGCTTTCACTGATGCAGGAACATCCTTTCCCTTCGGTGAGGTATAAAACTGTGGTCCCGGCAGAGTTTAATAATCGAGTTTTATCTAGGTTTCATCGTACATGATAACACAGCCCGATTTTTTGGTCAGCAGTTTGTCGTACAGCTTTCGAGCGCTCGGTTTCAAAGATTCAGACTGTTTGGTGCTTCGTTTTGGCTGCTTCTGCCTCCGACGAGTCTGCAGGCCCATTCTCTCCTTGTCACGCATACCATTAGTCGCCGAAGTACTTAGCTTTTTCGCCACATCTCGGACTGATGCTGAAGGATGACGCTTGAAATAGTCCCTTGCCGTTCTGTTGATTGTAGGGTCAGTGGGACCGGGTTTTCTACCCCGTCTCGGGGAATCTACGAAGAGCACTGTTGTTAATACTTCCGTAATGCGGTTTGAACTGCTCCGACGCTTACGCTTTCTTCCTTAGCCAGTTTTCTGATCGAAAGACCACCGACGGTGCACCGTTTTGTGCAGAATTCGTTTTCTTCGCTCGGGAGAAAGTCCACGTATTTTCAAACTTCCGTGCGAAAAAATGAAAAAAAAATGACAACATAAGTTTATTTTGGATGTAAATAACAGAACCCAACCAAATTTTGGTTAAATACTGCACGCATTTTGAATTGGCAGTTTGCCATAAGTGAATTTATAATTTTTGGAACAGTCTATAAGCAACCATTTCGCTGAAGAAACTTTGATTTTTAAGTTTCATTTTTCTCTCAAAAATAATGTATGCTTCCTGATTAGGAAATCAAGCAGAGTGCAGTGGTACAAAATTTTGTGTTTTGATTTGGAATGCTGGAAGCCCAATGAAATCATTTTCTTGCCTTTAGTAGTTAGTAAACTACAAAAACAAATAAAGGTTGATCAACTATCTAACTACCTTATCATTTTGCTCTTAATTACCTATAACTAATTTTTGGCTGTTCCACCCTTTAGTGTTCACGTTTAGTAAATTTAAAAAAATCTATTACATGTTCGTTCAAATTTGCCATTTCTTTTTTAGAAACGATTTAAACCGTTTTTCTCGCAAAACTATTGCAGCACTCATCCATCCAACCCCTTTCACCAAACCACCCTCTTAGAAAAAAAAATACACCACGACCTTTCGAAAAATCACAACGTCCAGCTCATATCTGCCCGACGACCGCCAAGCCATTTAACTCGTGGTAATTATGACATTAAGCGTCAATTAATCGTCATTTCATGATTCTCTCCGTACACAAAGGTCCATACTGTCGTCAAGTTGTTTACGAACAACAGTATCGTTAAAATTGGTTTCGCATTGATTACCGCTCTGGAACCTTGAGGAAATCAACCTGTCCCACCTTGAGTCCAGAACCATCGCCGACCGATCGCAGGCGTTGAATTACCAACACTTGGCGCCATCATCTCTTCAGAACTGGTCCCGTTTGTCACTCTCTGTGCTCGAGGGTTGACATCGCAGGGCTATGTCTTTCGAATTTATATATTTAAACGATCATCGTTTCTCAATTGAACACGTTACGACTTTTGTCCGATTCGTTGGTCCCGGAGGGATCGTTGCAAGATCTTGTTTTATTGGCCATGCGAGTTATGGTAGGGTTGATAAATATTTATCACCTACAGACAACGGCCCTCTCAAAATCGGGGACGCACCCAACCCAGACCGAATAAAACCCCACGAGCTTGTTACCGATGACGAGTGCGTGAGAAAAGTCTCTTTGACATTTCCAACCGACAGCGGTCGACGATGGCATGTGTAAACTAATGCATACACATAAATCAATTTTCCCTAACGCATTTGGCAGCGATCACGGCGCCGCACGTCGCGGAACAGTAAGTGCATCTACCTACGATTTAGTAATGGACCGTTTTGCACCACCTTAATCGGTAAATCGTGAGCAAGCGATCTGCGTTCGGTCGGTCTTGATTTGGGGTTCAAGTTGCACAGATTTGCGGAGGAAAATTGCGTTTTGCGTAATGGTCAGTGCGGTGGTAAGGGATGGGAGGCACGATGTTTCCATTTCGATTGTTTTGAAACGACTGACAAATTGATTAAGATTAATTCACTATCATGCTGTTTGTCGTGTAAGCTGTTAAAGATGTCAGATACCAACAACCTTTCTCTTATAGTTCAACCACATCCCACTCACCGCTAAGCCGAACTATATTGAATCGACCTTTCCGAAACCTATAATCACCACCACGGACGGAGGGGATCATTTTGATTAATAGGAATTCACGGATCAGCACAAATTACGACTAATTTATGCAAATTCCAAATCCTGCATGCGTGTTAGATTTGACAGTTCAGGCGATAGAAAACAGAACGAAACCCGTTTTCGATTTCTGCTGCCGATGAAAAGTGCTTCTATTCGGAATTTGAAAATGACAGTTCCGAAAATAAAATTGAAATAAAAAACCAAGGTCACGTGTAAATAGCGAACGTGCAGAACCAGTTTATCTAATGGAACTGGTTTCGAAGCCAAAAGCGTGCGCCTGGTCCAATCTTGCCGCTCCTGCCTCGAGAGGGTGTGATTTTAGTGGCCCACTTGAACGTTACATGTGATCACATATAAAGCAGTGTTAAAAATTCAATCAACGAAAACACCGTACGGTGAAGATGATCGCCGGCCGTCGTTTACCAAATTGACTGAAAACACATGAGCGTTTATTGGATTTGCATATGTATGGTCTATTCTGGGCTTTTTATGTTTCGATGAATTATGCGTAAGTGGGAGTGATTCATTGGAGGGAGTTGCTGAATAAATTATCTAAAGCATGCTTCAGATCACAGCTCAGCTAGAGACAAACAAAGCGAATCGAAGAGGTATTTGGTTTTGGGGGGTAGGATTTTGTTTAAACTTAAAAGGGGATGGAAGGGAATGGTGGTTGGAATTATCCTGCGGAATTGAGTCACGCAATGCTACAGTACATCAGTGAGTACGAGTAACGTGATGAGAATTGATATTATGAAGCTTCTAAACAATTCCTCAATTGGAGGCGTGATATCAGAGTTTACTTGATGAGTTGTAGGGTGCTAATTTGTGGTGTTGCTGTTGCTGAAATTTTTTTAAGTTGTTCAAATTAGACTAAAATGATCTTTACATTCGTATAACTGATAACTTCTCGCTAGTTTAGGATATTTAAGCATCATCGTCACGCTTATCAAAAGTGAATGGGTCAGTGCTTAAGACAAACAAAGTCGTTTACAGATTTATATAGAACTAGTCCAAGGTTAACAATAAAAAAAAATCCGCTCTAGTATTCTCAAAGCTCGAAGCTCAAAGCTATCTAAGCTCCTGTAACTTCCTACAAGTTTGCCACGATTTATATGGAAAAATGTAAGGTCTGGTGGGGCAAGATGGGTCACGGGGCAAGATGGGCCAGTGGCTTTTTTTAAGCCGAATTAATTCTTTATGGTATGTTCATAATTTTGCAAGAAGAAGAATGCATTTCTACAACTGTGACACATGTTTTCATCGCAAATTTTCAAATTTATCATGCTTAAAAAAATAAATATGTTTTACAGCTTTGTTCCTTAAGCGGAACACGTTAGCAATAAAACGTGTTATCTTATTGTTAAATGTAAGAATCAAACAAAGTTTGTATTTCATGGGCGATATTACTCCTTGTGATGACTAGAGTATATGTATACACCCAAGTTCATGTTTTTTTTTTCACAATTATTCGGTTTTCTGTTATAAGTTGTTGATCGGGGCAAGATGGGTCACCATCACCGGGGCAGCATGAGTCGCTTTGACCGACTATTTTCTTTGTTTACTATTCGATTTTGAGGTTAGCTTCTTGGTGTGGTCGGTGTTCGTACAGGAAATGAACCCGTACTTTCCGCAAATACATACGAAAGTCTTCCCGCGGTTCGTGGACGGCGGAAGACTAGGAAATAGCTTTGAAGAAAGTGCAAAACGGTGTCGTAACTGTGAGGGAAGCGTCGACGTCTTACAACATTCCGCGTGAAACACTACGACCGAATAGAGCAAGTGAAGAACGGTGTTTCCGTACCGAAAAATCTCGGTTTGGCATCTTTACTGAACATACAGAATCGACAAGAGTTAATTATAGTGCTTTTGTTTTTTTTATGGAATAAGAGATTAACTACTCATTCGATCAAAAATTCACAGGAATTTTGCAATCTCCGTTTTTGAATACCGGGAATAAATTTACGAAATCGACGATTAGCCCAACAGTAATAATGCAAAGAGAAAATCAGATAGGCCCTTACTATTCTGAACGTTATATTCGATAAAGGGGGTAGGACGTTTGGCATATGGATCTTTGGCATATGGATGTTTGGCCAAATGGACGTTTGGCCGAATGGACGTTTGGCCAAAAGTCGTTTTTAAATGTATTGCAGAGAAAAGGAAATAAGAATCTTAAAAAGTATTTTCAAACGCATTAGGTCTAAAAAAGGAAATAAGGAACCAAAAAAAAATTCTCGAACGCATTAGATAGCATCCCAATGTTCTAGACTTATTACACTTAGAGTTTATCAATATGTGTGCGTATTTGCAGTAATAAGCATTCTAATTAAGTTTCAACTATATCAATTCACTTAAAAACGAAACTTTTCGTGTTCAAAAATGCAAAAAATGGTATTCGGCCATTTGCCCATATGCATGAGAAGTATGAATATGTTTTAATAAAATCGTAGACTCCTGATTTTAGGTGGAAATATGTATTATGTTAAACAGGTAGACAGAATGGGTCATTATTTTTAATAATCTTTTATAAGTTCCTCCGAAAGATACCTTCTTTTGATTCTTTGCACATGGGCCTTCTATGACGATACATATTCCTGTATTCAAAAGCAAGCTTCTGATTCAAGCGCTTGCCCGGTAAAAAAAACTCTTATGTGAGATTTTTGGTGATTCAAACGTGAGCAGTTCTTTGGAGTTTCACTGATCTAAACAAATGTATGATTCTCATGATTTCCATGCATTTCAATTTGAGAATTTTTGAACCGACTGGTGAATTATGTTAGAAACTAATATTTGATAATTTGGAGCTTTCATAAAATTGCATATTTCTTATTTTACTTTTGAGACGTTGTTTGGAATCAAATGATTAAGAGATATTTGGCTGAATGGCTTCGAACCCAAAAATTACTTGGCATGGCAATTTGCACAGTACAAACTGATTTTAAATTTCAACTTATCTCTTATTTCTAGTTCCTTTTGAACAATAGTTACAATAAACTTTCTCAGAAACATCGAGCATTCAAAATGACTGATGATTATCAATCAAATAGGTGTAGAGATACTCATGATTTCAAACTTAAGCAAAACAAATGGGACAAGTATTTGAGAATTTCACGACTGTGAATTGATGAATATAAAAACTAACCTATTTTATTCCAATTGATCACGATCAAATCCATGCATATTTCTTATTTTACCTGCCATGCATTAGACAAATGAGACGTTGTTTGGAGATTTCAGCTCAGGTTCATAACGACTGAAAGAAGGTCTTTTTATGCGCACCAAAAAACTCGAGCCAACCGTCACAATCTCGGTATTCATTGACCCAAAAAAAGGTTGTTAACTTGATTCCTTCCGCATAACAAAAGGTCCGGGATACGATAATATTCTTGATATATTTCGGCAAAACGTCCATTCGGCCAAACATCCGTATGCCAAACGGGGTATCATCCGATTTAGAGCCAGTGCTCCAAATGATGGATGGATTCCTTAACTTAAATACGCTCTGATTCTGTCCTTGTTGATGTATCCTGAAGGCGACCGGACTGCTAAGTGTTGCATTTTCCGGATTCAATTGCCACTTTTATTGTACTCTAAATTAAAATGTCATCCATCAGCGTTGATTGAGATGCATGCTAATGCATTAAGACAAGGAAGAGATGCACTGGTTTCATCTTTAGCAAGATATCAAACTTCTATATGACCACTTTGATACCTCTTTTGATGAGATCAACACAACCATTCTTAATTTAAGAATATGTCAACTCTTTTTACAAACTTGACAAGCACATTGGAAGAAGAATGATAAAAAATCCACGGCTTGCTGCATTGTGCTCCGATAAGCTAAATACAAAGTATCACAAAGTTATATCAGTTCTAGCGCAACATCGATGACCGTCATTGATCCATGGGAACCATTTAGCATCGCCTGTCAAAACTGTTGTCACAACGAGTCGAGACCAGCTGCTCTTATTCCTCGGCATCGTTTTCCAACATGAGAACCGAATCCCTAAAAAAGCGCAGAACATTTTAAACAGTCCCCGGCGCAAGGTTAATCTTTGTTTCGCGAGTCCAGCGGTTGTCAAATTTGCATATATACTAATAATATCACAAGTCAGGCCAACCTAACCTCAAACAACAACAACTGCTCGAGAAGGTTAACTGCTACTGGCAGTCGCGGAAGTGGGCTCACGGCACCGTTTGAAGTTCGACTTGGTTTGAGAATTAGATTGCTTGACCCGCTTCTTCCGAATCCAATGTAAATTTTAACAACTTTGCAGAACTGTTCATGAACGAAAACGGTACCTCTTCCCCCCTCCAACCTACACTTGGGGTAATCAATCAAAGTGGTTCGTTGCAGACGATGACAATTAGCTCATGCTGAGCGAGGGCTCGAGAACTTTTTCGGGGTCTTCCGTCGACATTATCGAATTAAAGCGAAATGGAATGACGGACGACCACCGCTGGCTGTTCAGAATTCCCAACGAAAGGATGAAATTGAGTGTCAGCGATACTTTGATTAGTGGGGGTTTCCGTTTGGCGCATGATATTGCATGAGCGAGACCAGGTTTAGAATGTGGCTGAGAGTGGTTTGGAGAACGTGTTGGTTGAACCTTGGAGGTGATTTTAAGATAATGAGCGTAAGAAATTTGTTGAAGGCACAACTTGTACCATTTTCGGAGCCGTCATGCGATTCACTTGCTTTGCCGTTGTCGCAGATAGACGGCGAATCAGGTTAAGTGATATTCAAGGCGATGTCACAATTAGTAATTTATTCCAACGTTTCTAAGAAAGACTCAATTCTTGATTAAGAAATATTTCTTCGGACATTTTGTTCTTAAGTATCCACATTCCGTTTGTTCTCGTTATTAATAAAGCACTTAATTTTATGATTCACGAGAATTTACAATGGACTGTCGAACCTTGAATCAATTTTTCTTAGATCAAGTCATGCTAGAATCCGAGGGGTGTGCCAGTATTTCAACACCGTTCAAATCTCCGAAAAAAAAAATCCAAAACCAATCCATGCAATCAACATTTTAACATCGTCATCGGTGTTGTAAAACTGTTTCCCCCGCAATCGCCGGCTAATCGCTTTACATGTTTATTGGCTTAACTGATCGTCGCCACCAGAAGCCAGGCTCAACAACCTTTCCAATTGGCACCACTATGTTCATGATAGCAACCCATACAGCCTAGGTGATGCCTTGCTGTTGATCCACCCTTCTACTGCCGACTGCTCCAACGGCTGATGACAACTGTTGATCTCCGGTTTGACGTTCTTGCCTTTGGAATTATGGATATATCTTCAACCTACGAGTCGAATCGGACAAGACAATAAATGTTTCACCGCATGTGCTTGATTTAATTACCCTTATGCGCCTCTAGCGGTGGCAGCGACAATGCAAGATGTCTAAATCTGTCTGTTGGTCGGACAAGGCCAACGCAGTCGATTTCCTTCCCAGGCTAGAAGTCGATCAGTCGTCGTGACACATCATTCGGGCAAAGCAATCGCCAGTCAGCCAGTCAGTTATTGAGACAAATGCGTCCCGCCATGGGCAATTATGAATATTTATTATTATTTTAAGATGTTCGATTTGGTAACGGAGAACGAGGTTTGTTGGAAGCGAAATGTATCCGTTTCAAATTGTGCTATTGATACTAAGAAAATACAAGCCCTCAATTGAAAGCAAAATATTTACCATACATGGTGAGGTACTTCAATGGTAGCCCACGACCACATGAAAAAAGAAAAACAAAATAACAATAACGTGGTGGTCCAAAATGTCCAAAAACTGCACCATCATCAAACGATCGAACACGTGAAGTACTGTCATCCTTCTCTATTTGGGTATTTTAGCCAACAGACGGAAGAAAATGCTCCGCAGTTCGCAATGATTCAGCATCCTGTTGAAACATGACATAACTGTACAGAGACGTATGCCCACCCGGACTAGATAACGAGCTCAATTAGGGAACATAGAAGAGTACACGTTCAAGCCAAAATCCAATTTACCGGAGAACGTTCCCGGGCAGTCCAGCCCGAACCGATTTGCCTAATTTGGAAATTTGGCACACTTACGCCCTTCGTCTACTAGCCGTCTTCTTCCAGAACGGGCAGATAATGATGATTGCTGACCTGGAAGAGAAATGGAGAAAATGAAGAAATTAGTTCGGGCAATTTCCAGCGATTTGTTGTACTAATGACGACTGTAGGGGTCAGTTCGGTTGAAAAATGGCTGTTTTGATCCGAAAGGTTTTTCTCTTTCATTAATTTGCATTCTAAATGACACCCGAAAGGAGATAATAACAAGACAGCCTTGCTACTGTGACAGCCGAATACTTTGGGAGACAAAAGGGCGTAGCGCACGTGGCGAGCTGTCATTCGGTCGAGGCTGACGCAATTAGGCAGCACGGATTCGTAGATAGGCGGCGCCACGCTCGAACGGCCTTTCGAAAGAGTGATAAAATATTCCTTCGGAATTAATTGTTTCACAAGGTTGTGTCACCGAATGAGCTGGTGCCCTGGTGCTATTAATCGATTTATTGAAAACTACGCTCGCCTCATGCAAATGAGGGTTGTCCGATCCGGTTCCCATGGATCTTTGTGGTTATTTAAAAAGTCATAAAGCTATCGATAAATGTGATTTATGAGTCTGTAATAAATCGAACCGATAAATGGGCTTCTTCGCGAAGGTTCAGAGGTTACGTAATTTTGGGCCCAATTGTTGCCTAACAGCTGCTCCATATAATTCGGTTAATTGAATATTTCAGAAATTACCATCAAATTGGAAATAGCTGATCCAATCGAGTAGCGCAGCGCAATTTGAAAGATTTAGTGGAATGTTTGAGATCCAACGTGCTCTAATGTGTAAAATTCGACCCCCAAATCGATTTATTGAGAAAAACGTTGGAGCCATAATCATGCACCATAAATCATCTTAAATAAAAACCCATTGATAGTCAATTTAATCAATTTTTGGGGTGTCTATGGCAGTATAGTGATTTTGAACTGACTTTGATCATAGTCGAAATGACCATTAAAAATAGTTGATTTAACATACATTATAATGTCGGAATAGTCCTTGTAACCATGAAAATAGTTAAGGATGCTATGAACGTTGTGTTGCAGTGGACAAGACAGCAGGTAGCAAACTTGGTTTTTTAGAACATGCTTTAAGCTGCGGATGTTTATTACAATTAACAATTAATGGAAATAGTATATTAATTTTACCTACGTAATTAGTCCTGGTTTTAACCTGTTTGTTCACGTTCTGTCCCTCTATCCGCAAGCAATGTAATGTTTTCTGTGGTATATAGTGAGTGCTCGTTTGTTATTTTATATTTATGTGAATGAACTACTTACAAATACTAACAATTCAGTAGAATTCCCCAGTTACACAGTTAGTTTAAAGTATTTTAAGTTTTAATAAATCAAGTTATTGCCAACAATGCAATCAAATTTCAGGCTTTGTTTATATGTTGTGCTGTCGTTCTCTTTTCACCACTGACGCCTTCTCTGACCAATGGTGTGAACGGTAGGTGCGCCTCAACGACAGCCAGGATAGTGGTAGTGTGCACAGTGGGTTTACTCGCGTACACTCCCCGATCCGTATGGTCCAAATCACAGTGACGTCACACCTCAGATTTGAGAGAAAAAAGGACTATGGCTGTTTTCATCTTTTATACTCTCATGGTGAAAAATGAGGTTACCTTTTTCTGTGCATTAGTCTATTGCTGCTGATCATCTTATAAATATTTATTTACTTATTTCGTCAAGCAATGTAGAATACAATGTTAACAATGTTTTACTTACATGCTATACATTATTTCTGTTGTCTTTTAGACGAGATTTTACTTGTTCTTTAGACATAGTGATGTCAATGATTTCGCAATGTAAGTTATACTGGCGCATCATTCGATTAAGGACATACACGCTGGAATCCCCTTATGGCAGGAGCGATGGCTTCCTCATCCACACATGCACACATGCATCATTGACATACTGCTAATAGGTCAGCAGAACACAATATTTAATCAGTTCACACTGTTTATTTCACTGAAAACACTCTGAATTGATCAACTAGTGCTCATTTCCACAGAGCAGGTAATTTTTCGTCGTCTTTGTTCCGTAGCCACCTGAACACTATTTACTTTCACTGAAAGATTAATTATCATCGCGCTCTTGAAAACAGTAGACGAAAAAACTGTTTAATTAACGGGAATGGTGCAAAAATTCAGCAGCCGGTCTCAAAACTACGCGTTTTGCTTTTTTCTAATTTACACTCAGCTGTGCGTAACGTAGCAGATCGCAGTGTTGTCAGCAACTGTTCGCGCGAGTGTGCTGGACTGATAAAAGTTTTGATTAACGAAGTAAAAAATGCCACGTCTTACTAAAAGAAGAAAAGCGGCTGTTTTGCGTGAACGGGCTAAAAAAGTGATATGAAGTGCTCTTGATCCCTTAACGTGGACATTCGAAAACCCGTGGAATAGTGGTTTTACTTCACCGTCAACTGTTGCTGAATTTCATCGAAAAATAAGTTACGGAGAAGAATCTGTCGGCGAATCTTCCGACTATACAAATGACGTTCCTATACCTGGCCCAAATGATACTGGTTTTGAAAATCCCGGTCATACTTCCGAATCCGATGGTGAGTGTGTTTTTGATTTGCCTTGCATTTGCTTGTTGATTTGTTTGTTGTTTGGAAATAAAAGGTAAACAGCTTTCAATCCCTTCCTTTTCCTTGGAAGCACGAGCCAAGGGTAGGGGAGTCTGGGTTGACTTGATCCCCCTTTATCGTTATGGATATATCTCAGCGGAAAAAACGAAACTTGATGCGGTTTTTTCACAGGCTCATAGTTTCATATTAACCCCTATGTGTTCGACAAAAAAAAACACCTTTCAGTGTTCGACAGGGCCTGATGGTAATATAAACACTATATAAAAACATGGGATTGAAACAAATAGGCAAAGACGAAAATACTTGGACCGAAGTTAATTTTAGAAACTTTAATTTGCGTGGTTTTCCAGTAAACTCAAATTTTGACTAAATATTGCCGATACCAGTCATCTATAATCAAAATTTGAACGCTCTGGACCCATTCAATATTTAAATTAAAAATAACTACGGATCAAACAAGCCCAACCTTCAGGTGCACCCTCCGCTTACTAATTATAGCTCATACCTCTTATTTAAAGTTACAATCTCAAATCTCAGACTTGCAATGAAGCATTAAACTAGTTCCCTATGATATTTCACATTGAAATTTTGAGATTCTCATTGAAAAAGTACCTTACAGGGCCTACCGTTTGATAAGGTGGGGGAAAATATTTGATCTGATCCCATATATGTTTCAAAGCAATTCCATGTATATTAATATTGTTTTTCTTTTTCAGCTATTTCACAAGATAATTCAACCTTACTCTTGATTAAGAAGAAAGAGGTAGAGGGTAAAAATTCGGAACGCGCCCTAACCATGAAGGCATCCAGGGGATTTAAAATCAAGAGTGATATTGTTGTTCTGGATAAAAATATTAATGTCGATGCACAGGCGTCAATGCACATCTGTCAGGCACATAAATGCATAGTAATTTTTGTGAACAGCAATGATCATACTGATTACGTCATGCATGAAGTAATTCTTAATGAATCGTACTTTAAAACAAAAATTGAAAAAAAGTACAATTATTTTTGAAACATACGTGCTGAAAAAAGTGGCACATGATGAGATTTTTAGTAAAACATAAGGTAAAAGCATACATTAACTTACCAAAGATCCACATTGAAATAAAGTAAAGCAAATCAAATCTATTCATTTTTATTAACCTCACAAAATAAAATAATATCTCTTTGTGTTTGTGGTTGTACCCAAGTAACTTCAAAGTGTTTCAAAATAAGAGATCATTATTATGAGTAAACAACATTCAACTGGATTCGTGTGAAAAAATTAATAAAAATGTGGCAATCGAGTTATGTTGTATAACATGAGCTGTCGTTGATTGTCAGAGTTCAGTTTGACGTGAAAAGGTTTCTGGAATCGGTTTTCAAACTGCAAAAATCCCATTTATTAGCTCAGATGCATAATTTAAAACATTTTTAATACATTTTATGTTTTAGCCATCTACTTAAAGACTCATTCGATAGTTTATGATTGAAATCAGAACTGAACATTGAAATTCCCCAATATTTGCATTCAACTAGATGTATGCCTTAATATTTAGCTTGCTTATTATGCCCCAGACTCCCTTAACCTTTAAAAAGGATTCTTATTTTTAGGCTTTATGCTTTTAAAAAAATGTGAATATTTTAGGGAATAATTAAATGGATGAACTGTAATTCACAAAGAAAAATTAAAATTACTGGCAACCATGACCGTTTTCTTCATGATGCACCAATACTATCATGTGAGAGCAAAAAGTGTTTGCACTACTACATGCATGTTGAATACTAAGGATTCGAGGGAGTTTCACCTTAATGGGGCCAGTTTTTGCATAATTTGTTCTGAATGGTTTTTCTAAGAATAATTTCCGTGTTCTAAGATGCCGGCTGGGAACATACAAGTTCAATTGCGAGAGTAGTACTTCTGATTTTATACGATGTGAAATAATGTCATTGATTTAGAAAAACATTGCAAATTCGCGGCGTTTTTCAAGTATCTGTAAATTGATAAGCATGCAGCGTCCTTCATAAGATGGCAGTGGAAATACAGTCCAATTCAATTTCCTTAGGGCATATAAAAGAAATTGTTTTTGGACGGATTCTATGCGTTCTTCATGTATGGCTTAGAACGGATTCCATACTAGGTTGCAGTATTCCAAAATTGGCCTTACATATGTAATGTATAATAATTAAATGGTGCATGGATCTTGAAAATTGTCGCTGAACTTCTTAATGAAGCCCTGCATATATGAGTATTTGGATTTTTATTTTAGTATGAAGGAAATGTCGTTTATGTACAAAATAAAAAGAAGTGGGCCTAAATGTGAACCTTGGGGCACCCCCGAGGTAACAGGGATTGGGTCTGAAAGTTTATTTTGAAAACGAACAATTTGTTTGCGATGCGTTAAATATGACTGCAGCCAATTCAACAGTCCAGGTTCCATTCCAATTTTTTGCAATCTGAAGAGTAATAATGGTATGTCGATGTCAAATGCTTTACTGAAGTCAGTGTAAAGGGCTTCTACGTGCTTGCCATTGTCCATTGCATTCAAAATAAAAGTTACAAATTCAAGAAGATTAGTGGTAGTTGAGCGACCTTTGAAAGAGCCATGTTGTTTGCTTGTAATTTGATTTTTTACTTGCTGAAAAATATTTTCATTTACAAGAGATTTAAAAAAATTTGGGGGGGAAGATAATATTGCCACTACAAGAGTGGTGGGGGTGTTTTATTTCTTTTCTGATTTTAAAAACCGAAACAAAAAAGAGGAATTTCTAATTGTTGGAAATGTTCCGCTCCTCAGGGGCATGATAAAAAAAAAATGTAGAAGGGGGTCGTCCGTTTCTTAAAATTTTTTTTTAAAAAGGTGTGTTTCTCCCGCGTGTGGTGTTTTTTTTGCAGCAATGTTTTTTTTTTCCCTGGGGGGATTTTTTGGGGGGGTGATTTTTATTGTTACATCAGTTTTTAAGGGCAATCATTTTTGCAGTGGGGTAATTTTGACATCTATTTCGATGTCTATTATACGAAGGGTAAACATTTTATTCATTGTGATTTTACTCAATATAGCAATAAGGACACTGAAAATGTAAGTTGTATCCGCTTTGAAGCATATTAATATCAGATGTAATTAAATAAATAATATTTTCAACTTTGTAGCAACTTCTTCGGAAGTTCGCTAAAGGAATCAGTAGTGGTTTCCTTAATGATAATCACAACATTTACAGATATATTGTTGGAAAATTCAGGAATGAATGGAAAAAATGGTGGGCGCGGGTTTTTTTGGGGAGTAGTGTGTATTTCTCTGGGGAAAAATGTTTAAAAAAAGAGGGTTTTTTTTTTTTTAGATAAATTCGTGGGGGGAGATAATTATTTTTTTTCTTCTTTTTTATTATTGTTGAAAAATTGGGGGGGGCTTGGTTTTCGTTTTGTTTTTTTTTTTTTTTTTTTTTTTTTCTTGATTTTGTGGGTGTTTGGGTGGGTGGGTATGTGTATAAAAATTTTTTAATTTTTTTTTTTATTTTTGTTTTTTTTTTTTTTTGTTTTTTTTTTTTTTTTTTTTTTTTTTTGTTTTTAAGGATGTGAATGAAAGGAGTATTAATTTATTTTGTTTTGTTTTCTTTTTTCTTTGGTACAGTTTCTGAAATAAGGTACTGAATAATGAATGAAATTTGCCTACTTCAGTGTTGAGATTTCCTTCAATACTCATTATGTTCTGCCAATTTATTGTACATAGTCTACGTTTTGCTTCTTCGTAATTTGCTTTATGATATTCCAGTACTTCCTCAAATTTCAAGGAGAGGGAGTATTATGTACGAAGATTGAATATTCAATTGCTGTGTGAAATACTTCAAATAATTGCAAAGGAGTTCGTGGGGCAATACCAAGCGGGATTCATGGGTGCCCGCGCTACTACGGACTAGATTTTCGCGATTCGGCAAGTACTGCAGAAATGTCGCGAATACAACGTGCGTGCCACACATAATCTTTTCATCGACTTAAAATCAGCGTATGATACAATCGATCGAGACCAGCTATGGCAAATCATGCACCAATATGGATTTCCGGAAAAACTGACGCGGTTGATCAAAGCAACGATGGATCGAGTGATGTGTATCGTCCGAGTATCAGGGACGCTCTCGAGTCCCTTCGAATCTCGGAGAGGGTTACGGCAAGGTGATGGATTGTCGTGTTTGTTGTTTAACATTGCATTGGAGGGTGTGATTCTTAACGCTGAAGCTGGTAGGATTGGGCTTGTGATTAAACAAAATACATTAAGGGAAGAGGCTCACGAGAAGACAATGTTAGCCACCTAGCAAAAGTTCAGATCGACGGTGATGAAATCGAGGTAGTAGACGAATTCGTGTATCTGGGCTCATTGGTGACCGCCGATAACGGCACCAGCAGAGAAATACAAAGGCGCATTATGGCTGGCAATCGTGCCTACTTTGGACTCCGAAGGACGCTAAGATCGAACAAAGTTCGCCGAACCACAAAGTTGACCATCTACAAGACATTAATTAGACCGGTAGTTCTCTACGGCCACGAAACATGGACATTGCTAGTGATGGACATTGCTAGTGATGGACATTGCTAGTGGAGGACCAACGCGCCCTTGGTGTCTTTGAACGGAAGGTGCTGCGTACGATCTACGGTGGAGTGCAGATGGAAGACGGAACGTGGAGGAGGCGCATGAACCACGAATTGCACCAGTTGCTGGGAGAACCTCCCATCGTACACATCGCAAAAATCGGTCGACTACGATGGGCTGGGCATGTCGGACGACAGCCCTGTGAAAATGGTTCTCGAAAACGAACCGACAGGTACAAGAAGAAGAGGCGCGTAACGAGCAAGGTGGATCGATCAAGTAGAAGGCGACCTGCGGACCCTTCGCAGACATGGAAACAACTTCTGTGTACAGCAGAGGCCACACCGGCCTTAGTCTGATTGGTAAGGTAAGGTAAGTGAAAAACTTCATTTTTCATTATGGTGACAATAAAGTACTCACACAAAAGTCTTCAGTGAAGTTCGTAAATATGCATTTAGCTAATTCATTATATCATTAATTTGGGGTAAGCCAAAATGTGAAATTTGATCGAATAGAAATTGTAAAATACAAACAAAAAAAGAAATTGTAAGGTTTCGTCTTCGCCTACTACTGGGAGTAGAATTGATTCATTTTCTTTGTCAGTTCGCATTCCATTTATTAAAGTCACCATAAATATGCAGTTTTACTTCCGACATTTTGAATGATAATTTCGACATTTTGAAAAAAATAATTCGAGAGATTGTTGATTGGCATGATCGGGTGGAAAACACACAAATGCAAAATTGTGTGTTTCAGCAGCAATGAGTGCTTTAACCCAGACATGCTCAAATTATTTGTGCTTGATAGTTTTTAGTTCTTGAGAAGTAAAGTCTGCATTGATGGCAATGAGAACTCCACCTCCCGACTTTTTATTGCTGTGTTACAAATTACGATCATGCCGGAATACATTGAAGTTATTTAAAAAATTTCTTCGCTTTTGGCGCTTTCATCCCAGCTTGTTTCGGTTGCCAGAATAACGTTGAAAGAAGAAGCTAGAAGTTTTTGTTGAATTTCCTTAATTTTGGCTGGTCTTTTCATGCGATTGACATTTTGGCAGTAGACCAAAATTTCAGTGGCATTCTGTTGAGAAGGCGAAGACATTTTTGAAGGATTAGTCATACTTACAATACTATTATATGATACGTCTTCCAAAGGCCGCGATAGTGTTTCCGAAAATTTTAAGGGTTATAAAATTTCAGGGTGGCCTCCCTACTATGCTGCAGTCGTTCTGTACGTTCACTAGACAGGAACGCTCGATGTGACTGAAGGTCTGCCAAGGCGTCATTGCGTGAGATTCCTAGTTCTGCATGGACGTCCAGGAAAATTTCGCGCAAGAATGTTATGTCTGTTGGTAGTCCTTCGGCTGCTAGCATTAATGTTGCACTAATTTTTATGATTCCACGAATGCATACGGAAAGTGGTTGGCCATGAAGGAATGAAAGGTAGGTCCACACTAAGTCAATAATTTTAGGGCCCGTAGTCGCGCCTTCAGAAAGCGTTGGTCGCCAGATGCTGATTGTTCCGTCAGTCTGACTATAGGCGGCCGCATTGGGTCCAAATGTGGTGGATGTTCAATTCCGGCAGATGATGGTTGTTCGGTGAGCATAGGTGGATGTATTGAATCAGCTGATTGTGGCTGCGCGGTGGGCGCATAGTGTAAAATGACCGGCCAGGTGTAGAATTCGATTCCCGATGTGTTGAAATGTCGGTATGTTCGATTATGCCTGCTTCAGTAAAGTTCTGTCCAGTTAGATTCCGGAATCACTTATTTTGTTGCAGCGGCACGGAAAATGACCGATGCAATACAGCGGTTTGTACACCTAGGCGCCCACTTTCTGTGGTATAAATTTCACGGTGTTTCATGCAGTGAGTCAAAAGTTATTCCAGATGGAAGCCGAGAGGAGAGAAAAAATTCTGCACGCCCACGTTGATAATCCAACGTGGTCCGCAATAAAAATCGCAAAAACGTTGAAAATCGCCAAATTCTCCGTGTATGATGTGCTTGAACATTTCAGGGAGCGAAAGAGCGTGGATCGAGTGCCTCAAGGTAAGCGTCGTAGTGGAACATATGACCGCAAGCTGAAACAGAAGGTATTGAGAACCGTCAGAGCAAACCCTGGATGAAATCGCACAAAAATACGCTGCTGCTCGCAGTACCGTTCGAAAAATTCGTTTGCGAGCAGGATATTGTTCTTAGTGAGCCAGCAAGTAACCAAACAGAACGTCGAAGCAAAGTTTCGTCACCAAAACTCAAGGCCTGTCAAGAGGGGCTCCCTTCCCTCTTGCCTACCATACATTGTGGTAGCTAGGTAAGAGTTTATCTACTCGATCAGATACCGCCTTCCAAACATGACCTACTCTCAATTTCAACTACTTCTATTCAATTTCACAACCTGCCGTGCTCTTACGGACCTATCAATACTTTTTCACATCTTTGGTTCTAGCAGAAAATTGCTGTCCAGAGTTGCATATTGATAAGAATGATATTACCAAATTTTCAAACAAAAACATGGAGGTTATAATCAACGTTCCCACAAGCCAATATATCAATGGAATTTGCATGATAACTTACTAAAATCAACAATCAATAGGAAACTAACGATTGAAAAGTGGCTCACTGCTGAAAAAAAAAACCCGTATGGTCCCAAAGACGGCAAAGAGAACCCCATTCTTTCTCTTTTACGGTACTAGAATCTTTGTTTTTGTTTTGATTCGCGGTGTTATTTTGACAAAATATTTGAGAGGTTATGCGTTGGGAGTGATATTTTGAGGGGTGTTTCACGATGCGCTGGTACTTCTTGAGCCAAAATAAAATATATGGCAGCCCCTGCTGAAATTACGAGCCGTTCGGTTATCAGTACTCGACAAGTTGAAAATTTATATTTATAACTTTGAATTGATTCATGGTGATTACCCATTAGAGGGTGTGTTCATGACTTATCTATTACCTACGCGTGGCCAGCTTGCTCCCGTGAATTGTTCTTCTCGCTATCGCACTTGTCAAACATGATGTGTTATCATAGTTGTAAACCGGTAGCAATCGTGACGTGTTCCATCTGATTGATCGATTGCCGGTACATCCAGCGGTACTTTTGACCAACTGCTTCGTGGAACGAAGAAAGCTATGTACCCAATTTGCAGTGATATCATGGCATTGTGGTTTCTTGTGATTATCGATTTTTTTCTGCACAGAAAAAAATTATGTATTTTTAACAAACGCGTTTAATTTCTCTCGTTCAGTTGCAAGCCAAGCCAAGCGTAAACAATGGAAATTTTTCCAATCTTTCGTACAAAAGTCCTGATTTAGGTGATATGTGACTTGAATATACATGAAATATCCCGTGAATTTATGCCAGCATTCCAAATATGTGCATAAGATAATGCGGACATAAAATTACATGTTTCTTTCAAACTGTGTAGAACAGTGTAAACTACGATGATCAGTGGATGTCCTTTTCATGAGAACGGAAATAGATTTGTTTGCAGTGTGTCTCACAATAAGTGTCACCTGTTTTCAGTCTTGGTTTATTTCAGCTGGGTAATTTTAACAGTGGAATTGATTATACCCGATTTGAGTGTATTTTTTTGACAGCTTATCGCTGAAGATAAATAAGCGATTCCGTTTGTTTATATTTATCAGCTATCATGGCCAATAGCCTTAAGCAGTTCGGCGTAAGTAAGCGTTTTGTTTTTTGTACCTTAAAACGGTTTAAGGAAACTGATAATGTCCATATTCAACACAGAGGAGGTGCCATACGAACTGCTAGAATGAAGAACAAGATCAAATCTGTGAGGGAGCGAATAAGACGTAATCCGGCCGTATCTGGCCGTAAATTGAGCAAACAATTTCAAATGTCCCCAGATTCAATGAACAGCCTCCTCAGACATAATCTGGAATGCAAGTCGTACAAGAAACAACGGGTTCTCGGGTTGACGGAGCGTCAAAAGCAAGCCAGGCTCCCAAGAAGCAGAAATCTTTTGGTTCGACACGGTGACTGCAAGTTTTTATTTCGGATGAAAAGCTCTTCCTCCTTCAGGACAATCATAATCAACAAAACGATCGTGTGTATCGAAAATCATGGTATGGGGCACCGTTTCACGAAAAGGAAAACTTCCTCTTCTTCACATCGATTCAAGAAACATTTGGTTGATATTTGGGACCGAATTCCTCAGGAATTCGTGCGTGCCAGCTGCGGTGGTTTTACAAGGCGTTTTCGCAAAGTTATCAAGGAAAAGGGCGATAGATTCGAATTGAATTAATATGGTTTATTTCTATAACATGTATCTTTCAAATGAAAAATAAATGCTATGATTTGGTTGATTTACTCTATATTCTAACCTGTTTTTGTATATATGAACCACACAGTTTTGCGGAATGTTGACATAGTCTGTCTTCAGGAGGTAAGCGTAGAAGCAACAGAACTGGTGAGCAACGATTCTAATTGGCATATAACAAGAAACGGAGGTAATCATATGCGGGGTTTGGTCTTCTTGATCCGAATGGGAGTAGATATCTCGATCGTGAAAAGAGATAACTCGTCAAAGAACATTCAAATGATTAAATTGGTTGTTCCAATAAGAGGTAACAGTACTACTTCGCATATTGTTAACTTGCACGCCCCAAACAATGGATATGGAAAGTACTTGGGTGAACTAGGCAGCTGAATCATGACGATTAGAAACCAAAAAAACCTAGTTTGTAATGCGGACACTAATGTTTAAATAGGAGGAGATGATCTGACTAAAGAAGATAAGGTTTTTTTTTTCGGAAAGTTCATTGCTCACTCAAAATCCAAAATCCAGGATATTTTAAAAGAAAGTATATGTAAATTGGGTTCAATCAGTGGAAACGGTTAATAAATTATTAACTTGCTTTTTTAATGTTTCTGGATGGTGCTCTAACGTGGCACCTGGCAAGAGATTCTTCAGTAGCTGCACTCAGGCCAAATGGGATTAGAAGTTCCTTCAACAGAGATGATCAAAGCAAACTATAACAAAGCCTTGAGTAATGTAAGATTAAATGTTCATAAACCCCCGGTTTCAGATGTTTGGGAATGTTTTACTGATAGACTCAAAAAGGCAGCCAATAGTAAGATATCCAAGTTACAGAAAATACTTCTATCACCAATCAGCAGGAAGGCATTGGTGGATGTAAAGAAATGGTCTTTTCGGAGTAAAATAACCCGAATCAATCAGAACACTATTTATCATACTGTATGTTTCATTTTCATCACGGTAAGAATAATCAACCTATTAATAAGTACTTTTTATTGATATTAATATGACTAAAATTTTTTGTGGAAATGGGTAAACTTTTTCTAGGTGGAATAATAATAACTATAAAAAAGTATGCATACATACATGTTTAAATAATTATAACCATGTTTTGAATGGAAGAGCATCCTTAATATTGGTGTTAACTGGTTCTCAAACGCCTTGTTTGAATACGTTTTTGAATTAACCGATGGCAGTTGTTCCTGCTGATGGTCACATATTAGAGACGACCTACATCGAAATGTATGGGATATCTGAATTTGCATGAAGATTTTTTTGTCTTTGCTTGGTTGTTAAAAAAACAAAACAATTTATGATTATGGTTTTTGAAAAAGGTAAAATCGATGATTTTTGCGCACTTTCTGCTCACTTGTTCGACAAATGATTTCATAATTGTTGAGGGTCTGATGAATGATTGATTTTTTCCATACTGGTACTTAGAGGTATAAAGCTTGATCCAAAGTAAATTTGGACGCATTCAAGTGATCATAACTCAAGAATTAAACAACATACACGGTTGATCAAAACTTCAAACAAAAAGGTACTTATTCAGCTTTCAAACAAAATATAAGCTATAACATTTCACTTCACTGTCGCACTTAACTTGTGATCGATGTCATCATGATCAGCACAGTCGCTGGTGACACTGTACCGGCGAACTTATTCCACTTTAAACGCATTTGTTTTGCATTTGACACTTCTTTCAGGGCAATTCGGAGGATTAATCTCTTTGGCGACGAAATTAACATTGTTTGCAGCATACCATTCTAGTATCTCCTTAGAGTAGTGGCAGCTGGCTAGATCCGGCAGCTGGTAAAATCCGCTTTTTCAGACACTCTTTAATGTAAACCTTCAACGTCATTGTGTGAGATGTGATGAAAACCTTTGTTTTAAGGCCACAACTGCAGATTTCTTCCCAAATCATTAGTTTCCGAGCAAACTTATAAGCAAAAACAAATTTATATCCGGAAGGGACATCCCCACGATCAGTTGCCAGGTAAAATTTTCGTCCGGGGATTTGTTTATAATCCATTTTGACGTATATTTCGTCATCCATTAAAATGCAGCCATCAAATTTCGTCAAAACTCGTTCGTATAGTAATCGTGCTCGCCTTTTGGCCACTAAATTTTGTTTCACGGAGCGATTCGGATGTTTACTGGCACAAAAATACTTATATCCTTCTCTTGAAAAGATGTTACGCACGGTGGAAAAGTTGGAATCGTATTTCTTTACCAAATCACGTATGGAGACACCTGCCTTTCACGTACCTCAACACCTCAGCTCTTTGTTTCTAGTGCCACTTTTATGATAGATGCGCTGTGCACTATCCACACTTTGAGTATCCTTGTACCGTTTGATTACAAGACACACTTGACTTTGGGAATTTTAACACGTTTGCTATTTTTGAGGCAGACCACGAAGGATTCTCTAGATGTTTGTGCACAATTAATTTTCTTTTCTCAAATTCCATGATCTGTAATTTCGAGATGCGTCGATCAATTTTTTCATCAAATTCTTCGTCAATAAAACATCAACAAATGTCTGTCATACCCCTTTTTTGTTCCAACCACCAAGGACGCGGTCGTATATTAAATCATGCGTCGAGATTTACTTTGAATCGAGCTTAACATATTTAAAAAAAGGCTTGAGAGCCTCAATAAACCTCACAACGTTTGATAATAGTTTTTCATTTGGAGAACAAGGTATATTTAAAGTAACAATTGATAGCCGGTTTACAAAATTGACCATCTTTAATTAATTAGACCGGTAGTCCTCTCTGGCCACGAAACATGGACATTGCTCGTGGAGGACCAACGTGTCCTTGTTGTCTTTGAACGGAAGGTGTTGCGTACGATCTACATGGAGCCGGCGAATGAACCACGAATGGCACATTTGTTGGGAGAACCTCCCATCATTCACACCACTTAAATCAGTCGACTGCGGTGGGCTGGGCATATCGGACGAATGTCGAACGACAGACCAGTTGAAATGATTCTCGAAAACGAACCGACGGGCACACGAAAAAGAAGCGTGCAACGAGCAATGTGGATCGATCAAGTAGAAAGGGAGCTGCGGACCCTTCGTAGACTGCGAGGCTGGCAAAATACAGCCATAAACCGAACAGGATGGAAACAACTTCTGTATACAGCAGAGGCCACCCAAGCCTTAGTATGAACGGTAAGTAAGTATGATAGCTGATTTGAACCGATTGAAACCCAGGTTTAAAATGCTGTTGTAGTCATTCACTAAGTGTGATGGTGGTTTTTTATTTGGCAAATAAGGTAAATGTTAAATTACGCTTGAGATCCGATTTGAACCGATTTAAACCAACAGTAAGGATGCTGTTGGGGCCTGTCACAAAGTGTGGTAGTGGTTTTTATTGAGAAAATACTTTCAATATGTACAATTACAATTTGCCAACTATTTGACTACTGAAACTAATTTCTGCTCAAATTTACGATTGAAAAATTTGGATAAATTATAGTCTCTTGAAGCATGTTCTGTTCTCTGGCAACTTTATAATTCTTTTGATTTTCAAGCTCATCTGTTTGCTACCAACATTAAAGGTTTCTTTTAGCACGCACCCAAAGCAACACTGTTTTCAAACATGCATCATAAGCTCCGTGGGACAGATGTTGCCTGTTCGTTTTGCAACGAGTTGCCTTAGTGTAAACGCACCTTAAAGCCGATTTCTATTCGTCAAATACAAATGGAACACAAATTTCAACCAAACATGAGAATTAACCCTACTGTTATGAAAATTTGTATGCAGGGGTTTTTGGGGTAGGGGAAGGTTCTTATGATAGTACGTGACTCCTCTCCGCCTGGAAAAGGGGCCTCCCATACAAATGAAATACAAAGTTTTGCATTACTCGAGAACTAATCAAACAAATAGAACCAAATTTGGCATGTGGTGGTTTTTGGAGACAAGAGAACTCGGGAACTAATTAAACAAAAGGGACCAAATTCGGCATGTGGAAATTTTTGAAGGCGATAAATGTCTGGAAGGAGGGGCTCTGCTACAAATGAAACACACATTTAAACCAAAAATGAGAATGATCCCTACTATTCTGAATTTTTTTGGGTTTTTGAGGCCGGAAAAGGTTCTTATGATGGTTCAAGATTCCTTCCCCGTCTGAAATGGGGGGCTTCCATAAAAATGAAACACAAATTTCTGCATAACTCGAGAGCTAATCAATCAAATGGAACAAAATTTGGCATCTAGGGGTTTTTGGAGGTAGGATTTTTTCTATGGTCGTTCGAGACCCCTTCACTCTATGAAAAGGGGGCTCCCGTGCAAACTAAATACAAATTTCATACAAATCAACTGAAATTTTTGCATAACTCGAGAACTAATCAAGCAAACGGAACCAAATTTGGAATGTGAGGTATTTTGGAGGCAGGATTTTTTTCAAAGGTGGTTTGAGACCCCTTCTTTCTCTCTCTGGAGAGGGTGAGGGCTCTCATACAAATGAAACACAAATGACAACCAAACATGAGAATTATCCAGGCAACTAAAACACAAAATGTGTATTTCTTGGGTAAGCAGCATGATCTGATAGAAGTTTGAACCCCTTCTTAGTCAAGAATGGAGGATGATTGACTTACTTTTAGTGCTAAATTATGCACAAGAAGTTAATCTAAGGTTATGAAAGAGTTTGAAGATAAATGTTTTGTCTACGAAATGCTTCTACACAGAAAAAAAAACATGGTAGAAATTAATGATCCAAGGGTTGAACAAAAAATACACACACACCTACGATTTATTTTGCAAAAATTACACACATTCGAAAACGAAAATATTTCAACAAAACTCATTCCTAAAGGTTTTACGGAATCAAATTGCACCACTTTTAAATGCCTGTAACTTTCTACCCGTTGGGTATTTGCTATAGAAATTTTGGGTGGAATTAGTTTAATGTGTTTACGCTGTGTAAGTTTCACTAGCAGATGTGCAATCGTTGCGAAGATGGAGTCGGAAGAACAGCAGCGGCTGAAAGAAATTTTGCGCACGTACCTCGAAAGTCCGGATTTTTCTCATCGTGCCATAAGTAGGAAGCTGGGAATGGTACATTCTACGGCGTCTCGTGTTTTAAACCGGTAACACGAACGTTTGACCATCGATCGGAAAGAAAAAAGTGGCAAAAATGGATCCTCGTATAGTGTTAAGGATCTCAAGCGGGTAGTTCAAGCTTTCAAGAGGAATCCCAACAGTTCAGTTCGAGATGTGGCGAAGAAACTGAATCTAACCAAAACTTTCGTGCAAGATGCGAAAAAACGTGAAGGACTACACACGTACAAAGTCCAAAAGGCGCCCAATCGCGATGAACGGCAGAATACGGTAGGTAAAACACGTGCACGGAAACTCTACACCCAGATGTTGACGAAACCACATTGCCTCGTTATGGATGATGAGACGTATGTAAAAGCAGACTTTCGGCAGCTTCCGGGGCTTCAGTTTTTCACTACTCGTCATAAATTCGATGTCCCTGAGGACGTTAGAAAGTAGAAGATGTCAAAGTTTGCCAAAAAATATATGATTTGAGAAGCAATTTGCTCGTGTGGAAAGTGGAGCACCCCATTCGTGACAACTGGAACGGTCAATGGGCAGGTGTACCTAAGGAATGCCTCCAAAAGTGTCTACTTCCTCTTCTGAGGTCACACGATGGTCCTACGATTTTCTGGCTGGATTTAGCCTTGTGCCATTACTCGAACAAGGTTTTGGAGTGGTACAAGGCTAAGGAGGTAAATTTCGTGCCGAAGCATCTCAACCCCCCGAACGCACCGAAACTGCGGCCAATTGAAAAGTACTGGGGCATCATAAAGCAGGCACTTCGGAAGCATCCTAAGCAAGTGAAATCAGAGGAAGATATGAAGAAAAAATGGATTACCACGCAAAAAAAGATGGTCCAAATGTCTTACAGGACCTTATGAGTAGAGTAAAGAAGAAGGTTCGTGCATTTGGATATGGAATGGAAATTGAATAAAACAAACATAGGAAAATATTCATAATATGTTTTATTTTACTCCCTGAAAGTTTGAGGATGATTGGTTGAACGGGTGAATTTTGCCGAATATTTGTCTGTATCGCAATTTGATTCCGAACTTCCTTAAAAAAAAAAAAAAAAAAACTATTATTTTATTTTTTTTTTTTTTTTTTTGTTATAATGGGAGCGCGGGGCGCGCCGGGTTTAAATAAAAAAAAAAAAAAATTTAAAAAAAAAAAATATAGTGTGTGGTGCATACAATAAATTCGTCCGTCTAAAATTGGTCACCGGTGCGCGAAGCCGACTATTACTCTAATATATGCATTTCATTTATTGGAATCAAGCTAAATTTCAACCCCTTTACCAAAAATCACCCAGCTACATAAAGGTACAACTATGATGCATTCAATAAGTAATTGTAAATTGACAACACTTGATTTTTGCATAAGTATAATTATGTGGCATGTACAGTCTAACAATAATGCTCATTAACTTTCCAAAAAGTGAAAAACTCCAACTGATAACCGAACCCAGCAGCATAGTCCAGCACCGACAGAGCTAGGGGGAGGCCCGAAGTTGAAATCTTAATCACTAATTTTGAATCCCTCGTCAATCACCGGACTCGATCACACTTGTCAATTACAGTGAGGTCTCAATGTTCCCCGTGCCCTTGACGGGCGCGTTATTACATCATCCCTGTACGTTGCTGAAAGGATTGACTACTGAGGAGTTAATAGAATAGGCTTCCATTGTTAGGGCAGCAATGTTCAATGCCTTTTGTCCCAGTCAGTAGGTATTCTACCGCCGATCGTCCGAAAAAGGTTAACGAGGATAGATCACATGCCAGCTGCTCTGTGCAATTTGCATTGTTTGCCGAACCGGCTTTGTTCTTCTACACATTTTTAGTCTCTACGCCACAGCAAAGCTATTTGAAAAGAAATGGGTGCGTTCAAGGTATCACCTCTGTTGACTGTCAATTACCGCACGTACGCATACGATCGCGTGTACTTGCTAACGCGTGATCTCTCTCAGTTGTCCATTTGTTTGCCTCCCTACAAGGTGTCAATTTTCGCTTATTTTCTTTGAAGGTAACTTCCGACGACGGAATCGGAAGTCTTGCTATTCAAACCAAGCCACAGCCACTCCCGATCCGATCGTTGACCTCGACCATAAGTCCCAACACATCGCAGCAGCAATCGACGATCGTGACTTGGCAGAACGAAAAAAGATGTCTTCCCATCATCAACAAAGCACACACAACATGTCAAACAGGGAAGAAATGGCATGGTATTCTAATGTGAATGTCATCTTCACGACGAGCAGCTCGTCAGAGAAGTCCATTTTCCCGAGAAGTGCTGCTGTTTGCATAAAGTAGAATGCAGAGAGGATCTTTTCACCACCGCCCGGTGCAAACTCAATATTGACCCTGACCAGATAAAATATTCCCAATCACACACATACACACATCCATACAATCTATTGTTGATCTGTTTGCTTGATCGCAAGGGAGTTTGAGGAGGAGTAGGAGAAAGGCCGGTAGCGAACACGAACCAATAAGTGCCTCCGACCTTCCGTTAAATAAAACGGCAATGACTTCGACAACGGCGACGGATGAATACAGCACTCAGGTATTTTTGCATACATTTTCATAAATTTGTTATTGTTCGGTTTAATGAACTTCTGCTTGGTGCCTTAGGCGAAGAGACGGAGGATTCTAATGATGCTCCTCCTCGCGCAGTTGACATAAGGGAACGCAAATAAAATGCGCATGCTCATGTAGCCCATTTCAACTGCACCGTTCTGTTTAACATAAGCTTGCTATGGTGATTGGATGGCCGCAGAATCGAATGGCTTCCGCTTCAAGTGCCCAGTGGAGATATTGACATTGGGAAAAGGCACAAGAAAGAAGATTCTCTCAATTACAGCGAAAACGCATAGTTCTGCGCGTTCGGACACAAATGGCATCAAATGGGTACTTGGCATTCGACAGGCTACGGATTTATGGCTTACAATGTCCCCGCTGTCCGCCGTCGCCCAAGAGGTCAAGATTCTCCGAGCGGAATTTTTTCATCTAAAGTGTTTTTAAAGCACTCCATAGTCCATGGGAATAAGTGACATAACTCCATTTGCTCGCGGTGATAGCTCTGAATCTAGGTCAACGCAACTCTCCGTGCAGCAGCGGTCAACACAGATTCCACGGATTCCGCTAATCGCTAATCATCGGCAATCTAGATCGTGTTGTGTGTCATACCCGTTCGTTCGTTCGTACGGTATCAAATCATGCGACAAGTCCCGTCAAGTCGGTCGTTCGCCGGAGGACAGTTGTTAAAAGATGGTTGTCATTTTTTCTCATCTGCGAGCAATTCTTTCCGCGTGTTGCGATTTTAAAATGTTTCTACGTCTTCCTCTGCCCCAGCTCGATCAAGTTCCCAGCGACGTCGAACGGGGAATCGAGCGCGGGTAAATTATTAATGAACCTGCTCTCGGATCGGAGCAGCGAGGTGTGTCTCAAGTTTGATTAATTGTCACTTTAAGCCGAGCACATTCTAGTACTGCACGCAGCACATCAGATGTAACTGTCAGCGTCGATGGTGGTGGCGACCTAGTGTGACACATTCCACCCTCTCTTGAAAGCATATTTTCTCGCTTCGCCAGTCATCGCCGGTCGTCGTGGACAAGCGTGACATAATAATAACGTTTAAGAGCGGTTGAGGTGCGCAATGTTCGCACACCAATTTGCGCCTTGTTGCGATCTGTTGCGATCGCTCCTTAGCGGGAATCTTGATCGTCATCTGGTCGGTTTGTAATGGAGAAAATTTCTAAACGAAATTGAAATCTTTTACAATCTAAGCGTTGTCATGGTGGCGATTTCAGCTCCAGTAGCAGTTGTAGGCAACCGACTGGGAAGAGGAAAGCGTGAATTTTAAAGCGTGTGAACGAGCCCCGATAGAGATAGCAATCGCTTGTTGAGGCTTTCTTCTGCTTGGTTTCGTTCGATTTATGGACGATGACGGTGGCGACGGAGAACGACGATACCGTAGACAGCGATGCGATAAGAAGTGCATTTTCGCCAGATGTTGCCGTATCGAACCACTTTTGCCGATTAGAGAGGTACGCGTAGCAGAAAAGCCACCGCAGTTGCTTTCCGTAACAATGAATGACACGAAATTGCGAGCGTGGATTATCTGGCGTAAAACGAATAGCACCGGATTGTGGTTTAGAGGTCGTAAAACGTGACGGAGTCAATCAAAAGTATACAGGGAATTTCTTGGAAAATTAAACATATTTTAAGGTTATCTTCTCCATGCGCTGATGCAGCCCTGATGCAGCATGGGAAGATAACCTTAAATTATATCTAATCGTCATGGCAAAAAAATATGAAAATTACACCTGATGTAAACAGATTCAATTTGAAAAATACATCAATGTTTAGTCTTACATTAGTTAGAATTTCAGTTAAAGATCATGTACATGAGTGAAACGTTGAAAAACATCGAAAAAAGCATTCATTTTAAATTAAATGTATACTACACCGTATCTTTACATTACGCTGTGAAAATAAAGGCGTGCCTCTCTCCTTTTTCAACTCATTAAAATGAGAGTTTACATGAACGTGTAAAATTATATGTTCGTTCACGGAAACCAATAAACTATGGCGCCCGATTATTTGATTGCTTGCTCCTCCTCATTCATTATCTAACACTTAACACGATCTGAACCGAAATCTCAACACAATTGATAAACTGAACAAACTGATAGTTTTATAGTTTAACTGATGTTTTATTCATGACGGGATATATCTATAGTTACGTTGTTATAATCCTTGGATACGAATGTATATCAACAAAGAGAGAAGAGCAATGTAAATTTGTTGTTGTCACTTGAGAAAAGAAATCTTCGGAAGGAAATTTTATAACATGATAGTGATTAAATTTAATGATTCCTGTACGAATCTTCAGTGCTTATTGAAGGCAATGTATGCTCGTGATTTAAAATGTGGCTGTATTTTTACATTTAAATACATCAACTTTTTTTCAGGCAGAGCTTACATAAATTTATTAACAGTCAAAATTACATGAGATGACTTAAATTCGTGTAAAATTAAAGTGTCATGTATTTTTCTGTTCATGTAATTTTATTTTCGACTGTAATTTTGAATCTTTTTTTATTGCTCCAATTATGTGCATGAAAATAAATTGAAAATTACATTTTTTTTATTAACTGTGTACTTTAGGTTGTATTATAAATGCAATTAGACAAGAAGTCCTTGATCTGACATTGTGTAGTCCGAGAATCTCGGGTAAAATAAATAAAATTTAACTGATCACATGCAAATACTACACACTTCCAATAAAACCTTGATATTTAAGTTTCATTGAATGTAACAAATGTGCTACATCATGCTAAACTAAAATTTACAAGCGGTTTAAAATTTACACGATTTTTATATTAATGAAATTATGTTTTACATGCACTGTAAAATTCCTACAACCTGTAATTTTAGAACATCCATGTGCAGTCAATTTGAAGGATTTGTATCTTGAACTCCCTTTTTCTGGCAGAAATAAATGACGAAACAATAGTTCAGTCAACCAAAGATTTCCTCATTTTGATTTTTTCTTTTATTACTGATACACTGCCGTGAAACACATATCAGTCCCATATGAATGGGAAATCAAGCAACCAGAAGCGCCAACTTCAGAACATTATAGTGGGGGGACTTAACTTTTTTCTTCAAAATAATGAAGATATAAAAATATCACTATTTTAAAGGGCAATAGTCTTTAAATGCTACTACAATGAGTAGAAAACGAAAACAAACATTTTTCAGTAGTACATTTGTGTATTATAGGTTGTACGGAATCAATTTGCACCACTTTTAAATGGCTGTAACTTTTTACCCGTTGGGTATTTTCTATTTTCTATATTCTATTTGGGTGAAGTTAGTTCGCTGTGTATTTGTTTACGCTGTGTAAGTATCACTAGCAGATGTGCAATCGTTACGAAGATGGAGTCGGAAGAACAGCAGCGGCACAAAGAAATATTGCGCACGTACCTCGAAAATCCGGATCTTTCTCATCGTGCCATCAGCAGGAAGCTGGGAATGGCACATTCTACGGTGTCTCGTGTTTTAAACCGGTACCACGAACGTTTGACCATCGATCGGAAAGAAAAAAGTGGCAAACATGGATCTCCGTATAGTGTTAAGGATCTCAAGCGAGTAGTTCAAGCTTTCAAGAGGAATCCCAACAGTTCAGTTCGAGATGTGGCGAAGAAACTGAATCTAACCAAAACTTTCGTGCAAGATGCGAAAAAACGTGAAGGACTACACACGTACAAAGTCCAAAAGGCGCCTAATCGCGATGAACGGCAGAATACGGTAGGTAAAACACGTGCACGGAAGCTCTACACCCAGATGTTGACGAAACCACATTGCCTCGTTATGGATGATGAGACGTATGTAAAAGCAGACTTTCGGCAGCTTCCGGGGCTCAAGTTTTTCACTGCTCATCATAAATTCGATGTCCCTGAGGACGTTAGAAAGCAGAAGATGTCAAAGTTTGCCAAAAAATATATGATTTGGCAAGCAATTTGCTCGTGTGGAAAGCGGAGCACCCCATTTGTGACAACTGGTACGGTCAATGGGCAGGTGTACCTAATGGAATGCCTCCAAAAGCGTCTATTTCTGAGGTCACACGATGATCCTACGATTTTCTGGCCGGATTTAGCCTCGTGCCATTACTCGAAAGAGATTTTGTAGTGGTACAAGGCTAAGGAGGTCAATTTCGTACCGAAGCATCTCAACCCCCCGAACGCACTGGAACTGCGGCCAATTGAAAAGTACTGGGCCATCATGAAGCAGGCACTTTGGAAGCATCCTAAGGAAGTGAAATCGGAGGAAGATATGAAGAAAAAATGGATTACCACGCAAAAAAAAGTTGGTCCAAATGTTGTACAGGACCTTCTGAGTAGTGTAAAGAAGAAGGTTCGTGCATTTGGATAAGGAATTGAAATTGAATAAAACAAACATGGGAAAATATTTATAACATTTTTGTTTAACTCCCTGAATGTTTGAAGATGATTGGTTGAACGGGCGGGTTTTGCCGAATATTTGTGTGTGTCGCAATTTGATTCCGTACACCCTTTATTACGATTTCTTTCTACAAAAATGTTCAGGCTTCAACACTCCACTTGTTACCTATAAAAAGTATTTTTACTTTGGCTATTTCGTGAAATAAACTCTTTCAAAACTTCTTCCATGTCCAGATCTTTCGCCATGTCCTTGTGGAAGTGCAATATGGCCGCTGTTGTCCAATGGTGGAGCGCAAGTATGTCTTCAGTCTTTGGAGTCCCGAAAATGACCGCTCAGGTGTTCAAGAGATGTCGGAATTGTCACAAATATATTCAGAAATATTACAAACTCTAGGAGAAGATCAATCAAATGCGGTTCTTTCTTCAAGTAGTCAACATTATCTGAGATATTCTCAACACACTTGTCAACAAGTTTGCAAAAACATTTTCCGATGCAGCAGCAAGCGTTCCGGATCAACATCACCCTCATAAAAACTCAGAATGCGTCGTCTCCCAGCAAAAACTTTTCAATTTCTAACAGGAACTCAAACGATTCAGTTTTAAATCGAGCGTCAAGTGATTCCAGAATCTTGTCGATAATTTCCTGAATTCATGAATCTCTTCAACCTTCTTCTCAGTGATTGTTCGTCTGGATCGAATCGTTTTGGTACCCTCCTTTTTCGAAGCAACTTCGGAAATCCTACCTCGGCTGGTTTTCCTGATGACACTCTTTCCCAAACCTCGGAAAACTCCTTTTTACAGAAGTTCAAACATGCCTTCAACGTTTCGATCATTCGGTATGCTTCCTCCAGACGGAACGATTTTCTTTGGAGCGCCGTGTTCACCGTGGCAATGTACCCGAATAATTTTACTAGTAATCAAGGTAAAGTAAAAGTCGTATTTTTCCATCATTCTCAAAAACCCAGCTCCTTTTGCACCAGCATCAGAAGCGTCACTCTCAGACAAGGTCGGGTAAAATTCAATCAAAGCGGAATAGTCCGACGAAACAGAGACATGGACACGAATTTGACTGGGCACAAAGGTCGAAGTTTGGCGAAATCATCTGATTTAATAGACTGGAACATCGCGAGCCGTTTTGGTGAATCCCTGACGAAGTTGATCAGATCCTTCACTAAGTTTAAGGTATCTCGGCAAATAGGAATCGTGTTTATGGTGTCTGGGCCAAACAGTGGACAAACAAAGCTCTCCTTTCATCACCAAGAATCTTACCCGAGCAGGATCGAATAACTTGATAACTAGCCTTGGTATTTAAGAGCTCAGATTAAGAGGTAAAATACCTGAGGATAATACCATAAAATTGTTCCCACAATGTTATGTGAATACCAAATTGAGGTAAGGCAATACCAAAATAGTACCTCCCAGGTATTCACAGGTATCCGAAATAACAAGTTTTGTTATTCGAGAGATATTTTTCTTCCAATTTTTAGGTATTTTGTTTAGGTATTTTACCTCTTAATCTGCGCTCTTTAATACCAAGGCCAGTTATCAAGATCAAAATTAGGTATTCGTATGTTGTTGTCTCCTGCACTCGGGTAGCTTGCACTCCATTTTTGCCACCAACCATATTCCTTGCTCCGTCATAACACTGCCCTCTACAGTTGAACAGCGGCAAATCAAACCGGATAAGTATATCCTTGATGACGGAATAAAGCGTGGCGGTGGTTGTACATTCCACTTCAAAGAAACCAAGAAAAATTTCTTCGGCTTCCAAAAGATTTCTGGAAAAACGGATGCAAAATGAAAACTGCTCCTTCCTTGAAATGTCCGCTGTCTCATCGCACATAATAGCATAGTAAACAGCTAACTTTAACAACTCAGGGTGTGCAGGATCAGGAGGCAACAATGACTTTCACACTGGGCTTGACGTTCGTACCTGCCGGGAGTGAAGGACCAAATGTTCAGGATCAGGAGTAAAAAAGGGATTTGCACACTGGGGTTGACGTTTTTATTAGGAGGTTTTTGAAAAATACATCCGGCTATAACAACGGTTGTTGGGGTAATGAAAGTTTTTTCACTTCGTTGGGTTCCATGGGTTACTTGAGTTTCCGAAGCAGTGTATGGCTAAGAAGATCGAGAAATTCGCTTTGGATTCCATGGCTACACCAAGTATACGATTCGCGTTTCTACCAAGATTTCAGCTCCCCTGCATCTTCACTGCGCAAATTCAACAAATTTACGAAATTACTTGCGTCATCATTGTGACCACGGATTGCTGAGAATCTAAGTACAACAGCGATGAAAAGATCTTTTCCAAACACGCCCGGTAAACAACCATTTCTCTCTTTTTTTGGTCAGAGATCTACGACAAACGTTAACTGATGCTCGCAAAGCATGTAGTTTCATCACTGCTTGCCTGTGACACATCGATTGCTCATGCAGTTTTAACTTTTCAAAACCTTTTTCCAATTATTGAAACCCGATTCGATGAAAACTGTTTCCTTCTTAGAGGAGTACGCTGAAACTCCAAAACCCATCAGTGAACGGAGAAGACTCCTTTAATACTTTCATCATCTTTGCATGGATCATAGTAGCCGATAAACCTTCAAAAACAAAAAAAAAACTAATCAATTTAACCACGATATTCAGATTTTTCCATTGTTAAAAAAATACATTGAAAAGTCAACTTCAAATGGCTTGAATGAATTGACAAATCGAAACGAAATTTTGAGTATTGTTTGCATTAAAAAAAGGACTTTTTTCGGATGGTGATAAAAAAAAGCTAAGACAGATGATTGCTTTCGATAAATTTCCCATGCAAGGTAATTATTTAAGCTTTCTTGCAAAACAAATTCTAAGCCCCTGCAAGCGGTCTTCTAGCAGTTAACCGGAACATTCGCCATGACGGACGAAAACATGCGTGTAGGCATGTTTTTGAGTTCTTCTTTCGTTTTATTTATCAATTCCTCCTCAGTTTTCGCGACAAAATTGTTGGAGTAGATCTTACGCTTCAGTTTCGCCCAGAAATTCTCGATGGGGCGCAGCTGGGGGAAGTTGGGCGCGATCGCCGACTTTGGTACCACATCGATATTCAGCCGCTCCATCACCTCCAACGATCGCTTCGAGTAGTGGGCCTACGACAGAACCGACCAGAACACCGCGTGCTCGCCCTTATGGTATTTCTTGGTGAACGACGCAACTTCCGGCAGGCATTTCGTACTATAAATTTCCCCGTTCATGGCCAGTCCGGAGCGAAAGAAGAGTGGCTTTAACATTCTCTTCTCGCTGATTGTCAGCCACAGCAGCACCTTCTTGGGGAACTTGGAGTGTGATATGAACTTCACCTTGGAGCTTACTTCCTTCGTGGGGGAAGTAAAATGCGAAGTGCCCTGCCAGTCGTTGCCATCTAGGGTGAGATAGGTCTCGTCGTCCATCACCTACGTCGCGATTCGCCGGGAAAATCGAGTTGACCATCTTATTCAGCCGCTGCCGCTGTGTCATTGCCTGCAGCTCCGAAACCAGTGGATGCGACTTCCGCTTCCTTACATGTATGTTCATGTTCGTCAGGTACTTTTTCACTGTTTGGCCGGTTGAACCGACCTACCGGCCAAGCGCACGCAGCGATGTAGCCACTTTTCCCTCGGTATTCCTCTTCAGCATCCTTTGGAGCTTCTTGTCGCTCAGAGTCTGCAGCCGTCTGGAGCCGGGCTTTCTTTCGATGTTCTGATTGTTGTCTAATAGTACCAAGATGTTGTAGATGCCGGAACGGGCGCATCCGGCGTCCACAAAGTGCCGCACGATGTCCGTTTTTGACGCGGCGGGGTGCCGTTCTTTGAACGTGCACACTTCTAAACGGAATTGCTTCACTGTTTTTGCCATCACAGTTATAGTTCGACTGATAGAGCTGTCAAATTTTGTCTGCTGACTGATGCTACATGGGTAAATAGTTTCGTTAGTGCGGGTGAAGGTAAACCCATGAAGGATCGGCAATTGTTGTCCATTTTTTTTAATGCTTACGTTACGTTCTTATGAAAGATGAAATATTAAAATTGCGTAGAAATTTTGGTTTTTCTATTGCTCCATTGATGTCGCTTTCAATATTTTTTGACTAACCTAGTATTATTTGATTATGAGGCTGATCAACAACTCCTACAAACTATAAGAGATCCCAGAAAAACATAACGGGAATTATACAACTCAAGGCAAAAAGTGGGAAAAGGCTTTTTAACAATTGGCTTGAACTCCTGCGATGAACTTGAGGAAAGCGCAAAGCAACTTTCAAACTTAATTCAACATGCTTTTAATGAAAGTTGTATGGCTAAGAAACGTTCTACGAATAGGAATGTACCATGATGGAACATCAAGCTACGGCAACTTCGTAAGAAACCCCGGAAGCTCTTTAACGGGGCCAAACGAACACAACAGTGGGAACACTACAAAGCATCCCTCACCAGCTATTATAAAGGAAAGGCATAGGGTAAATGCACCCTTCTTTTTGGGGAAATGCTCCTTAAACTTTGGAAAAATGCTCCTTAGATGCGTTTGCCCGGTATAATGCAATCAGAGGTATTAACCTTCTTGTTAGCGCTTGCCGGGTGTTTTGACGGGTCTTCAGTTTCTTCAAGATTGTATCGTTTTGACGGGTCTTAAGTTTCTGAATTTAAGAGTCATCAAAACAAAATTAAGACTCTTCAAAATTAAATTAAGACTGGTCAAAATGAAATTTAAACCCGTCAAAACTACCTCGACGATTGCAGAGCGAAGCTCCGCTATACAATCTTGAAGAAACTTAAGTTAAGACCCGTCAAAACAACCGGCAAGTGCTAACCAGAAAATAAATACCTCCGATTGCATTATACCGGGCAAACGCATCTAAGGAGCATTTTTCCAAAGTTTAAGGAGCATTTCCCCAAAAAGAAGGGTGCATTTACCCTGCTGCCATAAGGAAATACGGAGATTTAAAAGGATACCCTGGTGGCATACATATGAAAACATTGAAAATACTCCGGCAAGTGCCAGATTGCAGAAAATCCATTCTTAGGATCATTCAAATGGGCTGGGCACTCTTAAAAACGAGGATGGCTCTTTTACTTTATCAGTAAGTGAAACTTTAGAATTGATGATGAAAACATATTTTCCATAATCTGTCATCAGTTACAGTGAAGACCCAACTATTGTACTTGTGTGTGTGTAAAATCAATCTCCCACTGACCGGCAGTGCTTTTATGCAAGAAGCTTGTCTGCATTTCTTCAGTAATTCATATGTGATCAAGCAAACATTTTTTTTGCGCAGGAGATTGAAGGTAACAGCTCTATTGAAAATCCAACGACCCATTTCAAGAATACCTGTTCATACACGTGCATTCTGAGGTCATATTCATATAAAATAAGCCACGCATGAAAATCTTTACATATCAAATGAATATGTGAGGAGTTTTCACACTTCCAGAATCAAAAATGGACATTCTTGATCCTGGCGTGTATATAGTTAAGGTATATTGTTGAAAATTAAAAAAAAAAAAGGACCTCACAAATGTTCCTTATCTGATGCTGGAAAGCTCGTCCGGATGCGGGAGCGGGGCACTAAAAACAAAAACTACCGACGCACAATCCATCTCAAAAAACACGACCATAACACACTATGAGAGGGATTCCATTCGCAACGTCCTACGCAAAGCACTCGGAGAAACTACAACTTCACAATATTTTTCATTTTATTTCCGTGAAAACCATGCAGCAAAAGTAAAACACGTCATTTTCAAAGCACGGCCTGCTGCGATTCCCAAGTGAAGACCAAAATATACTCTTCAAATCAAAAATTGGCCTTGATGAAACCAGGACGGATGTTCAATTAACAATGAACGTAACGACTGGATTAGACACTTAGAAATTATGAATTTTACACGAGACGTAATTCATGTTTTTAAAAAGTCAGGGAACGTAATGAAAGATTTCGTTTAAAATTACGGGCGATATGACTCATAGGCAAGTCGACAAAAGCATGAGTTTGATTGAATTTATTTTCTCATCTTTTTCAACTGGCATTCTTGTGTGTTAAAGGACGCTTGCAAGTGTCGGTCCAATGGGACAGAAATGTACATGACAATTTGGTAGTGTGCAGATGGAAGCGATATGGCAATGCCTCGTAAGAATAACTAAAATTGATATTCCGGATACCTGGGTAAGTATCAGGTCACCTTAGAGGTATTATTTTGGTATTGTCTTACCTCAATTCGGTATTCGCATGACATTGTGGGAACAATTTGATGGTATTATCCTCAGGTATTTTACCTCTTAATCTGAGCTCATAAATACCAAGGCCAGTTATCAAGTTATTCGCTTCTGCTCGGGTTTGAACACTTGAAATCTCCTGGTGGGGATGGAATTTTCCCTGTACTACTGCAAAAGGGAAAGGTGATTTTATTACCGATTCTAACAAAACTATTTCGGGTAAGTTTGATATTAAGCTACCTTCCGGCAGCGTGGCGACAAGTTCGGGTAACTTGTATTCCCAAATCTTATAGGCCCATAATCTTGTCGTCAATTCTACACACTACCAAAAGTCAGAAATTCGCCCCGAAACCGACACATGCAAGCGCTTAGCAAAAAGAACGGGGTGAAAGAGATGAAAAAAAAAATAAAATAAAACAGAGTTTTGTTGGATTGGGGAGGGGTGGTTCAGGGGGCCATAATTTAAAACAAAACTTTTTTTCTCCCCGTTTTTAAAAATATTGGACATCAAAATTGTACTTAAAATAATGGAAAAATAATTAATTGATGAGTACATAAAGTCATCATACTTAGTTGAAACTCCTCTAAGTAAGTATCAGTTTGCTTATCAGGAAGGCAAATCATCGGTAACAGCATTGCATGCGGTTGTTACAAAACTCGAAAAATCTAATCAAGTGAAAGACATTTTACTGACTGCCTTCCTAGACATTGAAGGAGCATTTGATAATTCATCTCATAGCTCAGTGATAAAAGCAATGACGGAGCTTGGCTATGATAAGTGTATTGTCGATTGGATCAACGAGATGCTATCAACAATAACAAACAATATCAGCAAATCTCGGAATCTCATCCACACGTTAGAACGTAATTCATGTTTGTAAAATGAGTCGTATTGTAACATAAACAAAGATTTCATGTAAATTTCTGTCCTCCTGAGACTGACACATACGCAAGTCTTCGACGAAAGAATGAGTTTAAAGAGATTGAATTTATTTTCTCATCTCTTTCAACTCATTCTTATGTGCTAAAGGACGCTTGCATGTGTCGGTTTCAGGGGACAGAAATTTACATGACTTTTTGGTAGTGTGAAGATATATATCAGCAAATCTCGGAATCTCATCCATCAGTGTTAGAGCTGTAAAAAGGTGTCCACAATGAGGCGTATTGTCACTTATATTGTGGTCTTTGATAGTTGATGATCTCCTCAAAGATCTGAAAACCCTACACAGTTAGTAAAAAAAAATTTTTCAATTTATTTACATGCACATCATTGGAGCATTGAAAAAGAATAAAAATTAAAGTCAAAAATAAAATTACATGCATTGAGAAATACATGGCACTTTATTTTCACACGAGTCAAAAACATCTCATGTAATTTTAAACGTCATAGAATTTATTCATGCTCAGGTGTTGATGGAATGAAATCGGAAAGAAATCGGATGATTTCTAGGGTCCAGGTAGTCTTTTTGGCGTGACGAACCAACCTTTGGCTGCAAATCACGTAAATACGAAACAACAACAACAGTAGCAACAACAATCTCTAGACAGAAAAAAATAATGAATTTTACCAAGCGCGTAAAATTTCCCCTCGTTTAATTTCAAGCCAAACAACGTAAACAACGAAATTGTTTGCAATCTTTCGTACAACAGGCAAGATTCAGGCGTTATCTGGCTAATATTTACATGAAATATCCCATAATTTTCTGCCAAATCTAGCGTTCCCTTTATGTGCATTAGAAAACGCATAAAATTCAATATTTCTTTTTATCTGTGCAGATGTTTCATGAATTCCATTAGATTTTCCAGAACAATTCTGTAGTTCCAATATTTTCGGATCACCAAACATGCTCTAAAAGGGCGATACGGTCAAAATTTGGTCAATATCAACTTGACGTATTTCTTTCAATTTTGCATTTAAAAACCGAACACCCCCATTTTGGAGGTGTGGGTGTGTTGCTCTTTTTTTTTTTTGTCCTCGCCCCCCGAAGAAAAGGGATGCGCGCGCGGCGCGACCGCGCACGCGCAGGGCAACCAAAACCGCCAACGAAAAGAATTGGGGGGGGGGGGGGCGGGGGGGGGGGAAAAAGATCTCCGAGATGCCTTAAATAAGCTGGGTGTATCGTCTACAACCGTGCATCGAGCCAAAAAACGAGCCGGACTATCGACTTACAAGAAGGTAGTGACTCCAAATCGCGATGATAAACAAAATACGACGGCCAAAGCGCGATCCCGGAGGCTGTACACGACGATGCTGACGAAGTTTGACTGCGTGGTAATGGACGACGAAACCTACGTCAAAGCCGACTACAAGCAGCTTCCGGGACAGGAGTTTTATACGGCAAAAGGAAGGGGAAAGGTAGCAGATATTTTCAAGCACACGAAACTGTCAAAGTTCGCAAAGAAATATCTGGTTTGGCAAGCCATCTGTACCTGTGGCTTGAAAAGCAGCATTTTCATAGCTTCCGGGACTGTCAACCAAGAAATTTACGTGAAAGAGTGTTTGAATAAACGTCTGCTGCCTTTCCTGAAGAAACACGGTTGTTCCGTACTGTTTTGGCCGGATTTGGCATCTTGCCATTACGGTAAAAGGCCATGGAGTGGTACGCCGCCAACAACGTGCAGGTGGTTCCCAAGGACAAGAACCCTCCCAACACGCCAGAGCTCCGCCCAATTGAGAAATACTGGGCTATTGTCAAGCGGAACCTAAAGAAGACCAAAAAACTGCTAAGGACGAGCAGCAGTTCAAGGCAAACTGGCTTTCTGCGGCGAAGAAGGTGGACAAGGTGGCTGTACAAAATCTGATGGCAGGGGTCAAGCGTAAGGCCCGGCAATTCGGATTTGGAAAAGCGGAAGCCTAACTGAATATTTTTCCTGAATTTTATACTAATTGAACTTGAAAAAGAAATTTAATTTGATTTTTTAAATAAACGATTTCACCGATTTACACGCGTTTTCCCTTGACCAAATTTTGACCGTATCACCCTTATGTAGGAAGTTTTATTTCAAAATTGTTTTTAAAATAGCCTGCAAACATCATTTCCGGATTCCACACAGATAAAAAGAAACATTGAATTTTCTGCGTTATCTAATGCACATAAAGTGAATGCTAGATTTGGCTGAAAATAATGCGATATTTCATGTAAATTTAAGCCAGCAAACGTCTGAATCTAGGCTGTTGCATGAAAGATTGCAAACATTGTTGTATGGCGCATGAAAGATTGCAAACAATTTCGTTGTTTACGCCTCCTTTGGCTTGGAATTAAGTGAGGGGAAATTATACCCGCTTGTTAAAATTAATTATTTTTTTCTGTGCATGATTCTTTTCTTATGATTATGTTTGGGCAGTTGTTTCAAAAGTAAAGTACACACTACCAAAATAGCATATAAATTTCAGTGCACTGAGACCGACACATATTTTGTCGATTTGCATTAAATATGTCAGTTTCAGGAGACATAATTTTACACGAAATCCTTTTTAACGTTCCCCGACTTTTTACAAACATGAATTACGTCTCGAGTAAAATTCATAATATCTAAGTGTGTACACCAACTAAATGAGATAAATAAATAAAGATCAACTGAGATGCTCCGATAGCATGAGGATAGATCATACGAGGAATTGTCATATCGTTTTCATATCGCTTCCATCTGGTTATCTTGCATGGTCTTAGCTGTATCTCCATCACCTATGTTAATTATATCTTATTTTTTATTTTATCAGTCACCCGTTAGCCAAGAAAAAAAAAACGATCATCGTAGGACTATCCCAGCTGGCTGAACTTTATCGCATAATCCTTTCAGTTTGCAACGATTCAAGCAAAGTTAACCGATGAAATAGGATTCCCAGGATTCCCCATTTCCAATACACATTCCGACAACACCACAGCAAAATTCCCTGCGCCACATTAGCAGGAATCCTCTCTTCGAAAATTCCTCAAGAAACGATGCAAGGGGGCTGCTAGTCGGGCCACCAGGGAGGCAGCTCTTTCTCACTCTAACTCGAGAGAGAATTCGGTCCCGTCGTTACCAGGAGCCCATGACCTGTTCAGCAGGCTGTAGCAAGGGTAATCAACCCCCCTTTCCCGCTGGCCCTCCCATCATCCGAATCCTCTCCGGAGAACGCCCCGATACGATCATCCAATTCCGAAAAACTGAATTCAAAAACCGAGAGCCCAGCAGCAGACAACAAACGGCAATGTCTCCTTCTTCGACGAGAACATCTCAGATCTTGAAAAAACAGCGTAAAACTCCCAGAGAGGAACACGGTCACACCACACGCGGTCTTCCCACAAGCACACAAAGTTCCGTACCACTATGGTGGTGCATATATCTCTCGAGAGGGATGAGTTTTCTCCCCCGATTTGAGCGTATGTCCGTCGCCGGCACCGTGTGTACCGCACTGCTGCTGTTGTTAAACGAGGGAGGAGAGTATGATGACCGTTTGCTTCCGCAGAGCAGCGGAAAGTTCTTCCTACCATTCGTCGTCAATCTCTTTTCAATTCTCAAACTAGCAACGACGAGAATCGACAAACCACAGGAGAAGTATCTCACCTCCCTCACGACTACGGCAGTTGAAATAGGAACGGAATCTCCGCACGGCTTGCCGTGTAGATCTATGTGATTGTCAGTATCTCAGCTAATCTGATGCGCCAGCCTACTGTGGGAAAGCAATTGAACTCGGCAGCGGGAGCGGGGAGAAAAAACGATTCCAAAACAGTTTGAGAGTTAATTAATCGCTAGACAGAAGTGCAAATCGACAACACGACGACCAAAACGACAACGACGTGAGAAAAACGATAGGACACGAAACATGTGTACACCAGTTAGCAGCCGTTGGAGAAAGTAGCCCATGTCATGCTGCTCGCCATGTGCAGAAAAGAACTTCCACTGTACCCATTTGTGCTGCTTTTCTCTGAGGCTTTCCTCGCATCGTACTCTTGTTGTATTTTCATCCACTGAATCGAACGCATCATCTGATTTCGTTCGACTCGCTCCTGTTTGCTGTTCGATCCGAGAGGTGTGCAGCAATTTTCCTCGGCATACAGCCCTCTCTTTGGCTCCGAGAAGAGTGACTTACTTTAGGTTTTATAATCATTTTTCTGGTATCATTTGGGAATAGATTGTATTTAATTCGAAGAACTTGTGAATCGGCCTAGCATTCATGCTATGTAGAATTCCTTTTAATTTTAATACTAATTGCATCAAGATCATCAAACCAACAATAGAACAGTAGTTTGAGATCCAGTAATCACCAGTAATCACATTTATAATCGATCTAGTTTGATTGCCTCGAAGTTTGTTTTAACAAAAGCGTCCAAATTGATTGTCTATCATTAGATGAATATTATGAGCCCAGAATTAATACCTTCAAATTTATTTGTCAACCTTTGTTTTTCTTAAGTAAATTCCTTAACATCTCCGCTTTCAAACATTTAAATTCAACCTTCCCGTCCTAACTTACGGACTTGTGATTTAACTCCTGCCATTGACGTTTGTCAAACTTTTCTCCTCTGGCCTTGTAAGCCTTTGTTCACTTCTATTTGAACGCTCGTAGTGATTCTGATTCTCCTCGTATTTTCCGAAAATCACCTTTCACAATTGCACAAAATCACTGGATAGGTCGAAGTTCTGGATAATTTGGAGGAGGCATACAAAGATCTTACTATCATCATACTATTTCTTAGCCGCTGTTGAGTACAAGTGGCAAGACATCAAAGAATGTTGCTTGATAATATTTTGATGTCTCAGAAGATAGTAACTTACGCTTTTTGAAATACTCTTGGAGGTAAATTTGACTGTTTATATTCCTAGTTGTGATAAATGGTTGACTGCTTTTTCCACATGTACAGATGGCTTTCCACACTAGATTTCCGTTTTCTGTTAAACTTGTGGTCCAGGTTTACTTTATCGCTGGTGCACAATTGGATTTTTTTACAGAAATCTGTAAAATTTTACCGAATTCTCAACAGCTAAACGTTCGTTAATTCGATTTAACGGATTTCGGTGAAATTTTACAGTTATCTGTAAAAAAATTACCGAATTTCGGTAAAGTTTTATCGAAATCCGTTAAATCGGATTACCGAACGTTCAGCTGTTGAGAATTTGGTAAAATTTTAAAGATTTCTGTAAAAAAATCTAAGTGTGTGGTGCGGACTATACTCACAGGATCATGTAGTTTTCGGATCCGCCTTTTTGCCTTTTCTAGTCTTTTATCATCCCAACGGGGCTTATTCTGGGATTTGTATGGCTTCAGCCCACATCTAACTTTAATATCCTGTCCTGTTGAATTAGCCACGGCTACTTTCTTAGCAAGATCCGTGATTGAAATAAATTGTAAATGCACAATGTTTTTTCACGAACAATTGCTTGTTTTGATGACATGGCTGTAACTACTGTATGAATAACTATGAAACAATACACTATGCATAAAATTTGCTCAATTTTAAGGGTTTTTAAAGGGTGTCCACGATGAAATTGCCACACTATGAAATTGCTCTAACTTTTTAACCGTTGGGTAGAATTTAATGAAAATTTGGGTGGATTTAGTTCATAGTGCATTATTTACATCCTGCAAGTTTTAAAGTCTTGTGATCAAAACTCGCGGAAATGGAGTCGAAAGAACAGCTCGTGCGTGATAAAATCTTGCGCATTCATCGCGAGAACAAGGATCTCTCGCATCGTTCCATCGCTAAAACGTTGGGAATCGCGAATTCCACGGTGTCGCGAGTGATTAAGCGGTTCGAGGAACGGTTGACTACCGATCGGAAGCCCAGAAGTGAAGGAAAAAGTATTCCGTACAACACCAAAAATCACAACCGCGTAGTTGGGGCCTTCAACCGAAATCCGAACGCCTCCGTTCGGGATGTGGCTAAGAAGCTGCACCTAAGCCGAAGTTTTGTCCAGTAGGAAAAAATTAGGGCTGGGCTTCAAACGTTCAAGGTACAAAAGGCCCCTAATCGCGACGAGAAGCAGAACAAGTCCGCCAAAACCCGTGCCAGGAAGTTGTACCTCAACATGCTGACGAAAGTTGAATGCTGCATCATGGACGACGAAACATATGTGAAGGCCGACTTCAAACAGATCCCCGGCAACCTGTTTTTCACGGCCAAGGATAAGTTCAGCGTTCTGGAGCATGTCCGCACTCAGAAGATGTTCAAATTTGCGAAGAAATTCCTGGTTTGGCAAGCCATCTGCACGTGCGGGAAGCGGAGTGCACCTTTCGTGACCCAGGACACGATGAACGGACAGGTGTACATAAAAGAGTGCCTCCAGAAGCGGCTGCTTCCTCTCCTGAAGGCCCACAACGTCCCAACAATCTTCTGGCCGGATTTGGCCTCATGCCACTACTCCAAGGACGTGCTGAAGTGGTATGCGGACAATAAGGTCAATTTCGTGCCGAAAATGTTCAACCCTCCCAACACTCCGGAGCTCCACCCCATCGAGAAGTACTGGGCGATTATGAAGCAGCACCTTCTTAAACGACCTAAAGTAGTGAAGACAGTCGAGGAACTGAAGAAAGTATGGGTTTACATGCAAAAAACGGTTGATTCACAGGTTGTGCAGAATCTTATGGCCGGGGTTAACGCCAAGGTGCGGGCATTTGCGTATGGACTGTAAATAAAATACGAGTAAAATGGTAAAATAAAGTTTAATAGTTATTTCTCAATCCCTTAAAATTTGATGGCAATCGGATGAAAACTCAAATTTTGCGAATCAATTTTGTGTGTGGAAATTTCATCGTGGACACCCTTTACTCATATGAATCAAAAGTTACAGAAGATCTTTGCATCGAGATCATCAAACCAACAATAGAACAGTAGTTTGAGATCCAGTAATCATCAGTAATCACATTTATAATGGATCTTGTTCAATTGCCATGAAGGGTTTTAAATTGCTTTTGTTTAAACAAAAGCGTCCAAATTGATTGTCTATCATAAGATGAATATTATGAGCCCAGAATTAATACCTTCAAATTTATTTCTCAGCCTTTGTTTTCCTTAAGTAAATTCGTTAACATCTCCGCTTTCAAACATTTAAATTCAACCTTCCCGTCCTATCTTACGGACTTGTGATTTAACTCCTGCCATTGACGTCTGTCAAACTCTTCTCCCCTGGCCTTGTAAGTTTTTGTACACTTCCATTTGAACGCTTGAAGTGATTCTGATTCTCCTCGTATTTTCCGACAATCACCTTTCACAATTGCACAAAATCACTGGATAGGTCGAAGTTCTGGATAATTTGGAGGAGGCATACAAAGATCTTACTATCATCATACTATTTCTTAGCCGCTGTTGAGTACAAGTGGCAAGACATCAAAGAATGTTGCTTGATAATCTTTTGATGTCTCAGAAGATAGTAACTTACGCTTTTTGAAATACTCTTGGAGGTAAATTTGACTGTTTATATTCCTAGTTGTGATAAATGGTTGACTGCTTTTTCCACATGTACAGATGGCTTTCCACACTAGATTTCCGTTTTCTGTTAAACTTGTGGTCCAGGTTTACTTTATCGCTGGTGCACAATTGGATTTTTTTACAGAAATCTGTAAAATTTTACCGAATTCTCAACAGCTAAACGTTCGTTAATTCGATTTAACGGATTTCGGTGAAATTTTACAGTTATCTGTAAAAAAATTACCGAATTTCGGTAAAGTTTTATCGAAATCCGTTAAATCGGATTACCGAACGTTCAGCTGTTGAGAATTTGGTAAAATTTTAAAGATTTCTGTAAAAAAATCTAAGTGTGTGGTGCGGACTATACTCACAGGATCATGTAGTTTTCGGATCCGCCTTTTTGCCTTTTCTAGTCTTTTATCATCCCAACGGGGCTTATTCTGGGATTTGTATGGCTTCAGCCCACATCTAACTTTAATATCCTGTCCTGTTGAATTAGCCACGGCTACTTTCTTAGCAAGATCCGTGATTGAAATAAATTGTAAATGCACAATGTTTTTTCACGAACAATTGCTTGTTTTGATGACATGGCTGTAACTACTGTATGAATAACTATGAAACAATACACTATGCATAAAATTTGCTCAATTTTAAGGGTTTTTAAAGGGTGTCCACGATGAAATTGCCACACTATGAAATTGCTCTAACTTTTTAACCGTTGGGTAGAATTTAATGAAAATTTGGGTGGATTTAGTTCATAGTGCATTATTTACATCCTGCAAGTTTTAAAGTCTTGTGATCAAAACTCGCGGAAATGGAGTCGAAAGAACAGCTCGTGCGTGATAAAATCTTGCGCATTCATCGCGAGAACAAGGATCTCTCGCATCGTTCCATCGCTAAAACGTTGGGAATCGCGAATTCCACGGTGTCGCGAGTGATTAAGCGGTTCGAGGAACGGTTGACTACCGATCGGAAGCCCAGAAGTGAAGGAAAAAGTATTCCGTACAACACCAAAAATCACAACCGCGTAGTTGGGGCCTTCAACCGAAATCCGAACGCCTCCGTTCGGGATGTGGCTAAGAAGCTGCACCTAAGCCGAAGTTTTGTCCAGTAGGAAAAAATTAGGGCTGGGCTTCAAACGTTCAAGGTACAAAAGGCCCCTAATCGCGACGAGAAGCAGAACAAGTCCGCCAAAACCCGTGCCAGGAAGTTGTACCTCAACATGCTGACGAAAGTTGAATGCTGCATCATGGACGACGAAACATATGTGAAGGCCGACTTCAAACAGATCCCCGGCAACCTGTTTTTCACGGCCAAGGATAAGTTCAGCGTTCTGGAGCATGTCCGCACTCAGAAGATGTTCAAATTTGCGAAGAAATTCCTGGTTTGGCAAGCCATCTGCACGTGCGGGAAGCGGAGTGCACCTTTCGTGACCCAGGACACGATGAACGGACAGGTGTACATAAAAGAGTGCCTCCAGAAGCGGCTGCTTCCTCTCCTGAAGGCCCACAACGTCCCAACAATCTTCTGGCCGGATTTGGCCTCATGCCACTACTCCAAGGACGTGCTGAAGTGGTATGCGGACAATAAGGTCAATTTCGTGCCGAAAATGTTCAACCCTCCCAACACTCCGGAGCTCCACCCCATCGAGAAGTACTGGGCGATTATGAAGCAGCACCTTCTTAAACGACCTAAAGTAGTGAAGACAGTCGAGGAACTGAAGAAAGTATGGGTTTACATGCAAAAAACGGTTGATTCACAGGTTGTGCAGAATCTTATGGCCGGGGTTAACGCCAAGGTGCGGGCATTTGCGTATGGACTGTAAATAAAATACGAGTAAAATGGTAAAATAAAGTTTAATAGTTATTTCTCAATCCCTTAAAATTTGATGGCAATCGGATGAAAACTCAAATTTTGCGAATCAATTTTGTGTGTGGAAATTTCATCGTGGACACCCTTTACTCATATGAATCAAAAGTTACAGAAGATCTTTGTTGTGCCATTTTTATCGAATTCATCCTTTATTAGGCTTTTTTGTGTACAAGACTGTCATAGTCTGCAGAAACGTGGTGATTACACTTGAGACTGTATTTTTAGACAAACCGGCCAAATTTGTGACAGCCCTTGCGCTGAACTGGCTGGCTTATCGTGCCGCAAGGGCTCAGTAGGGATTCTTGTTCAAGACCCGAAGCTAAGAGTCAGTTCCATTGTGGAAATATCCCATCAAATAGTTTTTCCACCTGCTACAGAGGATCGTGTGTGGCTGGAGGTAACATTGAGAATTTTACTATGCACATTAGGTTTGTAGTTGCAGCGCGCTTAGAGATCATCTTTGCCTTAGATCCATCCTAATAACATGGTAGGACATTATGGGAAATAGTGGCAAAATATCTTTTTTTATCTTTTTTTGTTGATATGATAGGATAGTATATTATTGCAAATATATTGGTTTCAGGTTATCGAAATTTGGGATGTACTGTCTTTTGCATGATGTATTTCAGGTTTTGTAAAATAATATAAAATTTAAAATTCATTTTTTTCTCATGGATATCATACATTGTCAAAATTTTCAGGTTCATAATAGATGTGCAAGTTAGTCTACAATTGCAATAAAACAGCAGTCGGCACACATGTAATTTTCAGTTAATATTATAATATCCGTTTACTGTATATATTATCTTATATGACATTGTTTAATCATTACCATTACCATGCATCTATATCAAAATCATTACCATTTTTATCATTACTTCTGTTTTCGTGATTTATATATTAACATGAAAACAATTTTATAATTTTAACCTAATAGGTTATGCATACTTTTCAATAATTATTATTACCTATGTCCAATTTTCATTTTCACCCTTCCTTCTCCTCTAATGATTTAGAAGTATCTAGTGCCTTAAATACAAGAAACTGCAACGGAATCTGTGGTGGGATTTTACACTTATTACTGAATGTAGTTGTCATTTTCGGTTTGCAAATGGACATTTGACCAAATCTAAGCTCTGTGTCATTTTACTAGTGTCTGATTTTACAGTTCAATCTCAGTCATTATTTTATTATAAGGAGTGTATCGAAAATAAGCTATCCACAAACTTTCTTTCAAATTATGTTGAAAACCGATATTTTATTCATACAAAAAATTAATCCTCTATTGTACGAGGTTAAACTTGAACATAATGAAGACCGGATGAAATTTAAGTTATTCCTTCACGAATTTTCGAACTTTGGATCGAATGCTCTTCATCAAGTTCCGGACAAGTGTTGCATCGCATTTTTTGGACGCTTGAGCCCAAATTTTTTTGAACTCCTGCATGTTCCCAGCTGCCTTACCAGTCTTCTTGAAGACCCTCTTCACGATTGCCCAGTAACGTTCGATGGGTCGAAGCTGAGGGCAATTTGGTGGATTGATATTTTTCTCAACGAAATCTATACCCTTTTCCGCAAGCCAATTGAGAGTGGTTTTGGCATAGTGAGCCGACGCTAAATCCGGCCAAAACAGTGGAGGTGTACTATGCTTCTTATATAAAGGCAACAATCTCTTCTGGAGACACTCAGATCGATAGATTTCCGCATTTATAGTTCCGGTAGTGTAAAAAATGGTTGACTTCAAACCACAGGAACATATTGCTTGCCATACCAGTACCTTTCGACCGAATTTCTCCACTTGAATCGACCTGTCCGCATCGCTCACATCCTCCCCAACGACGGCAGTAAAGTATTGTGGACCTGGAAGGGTTTTTGAGTCCTCCTTTACATAGGTCTCATCGTCCATCAAAACGCATGCATCCGGACGCTGCAAAAGACGCGAATACAATTTCCGGGCCCTTGTTGCAGCTCGCTTCTTCTGTTCTGCACTTTGTTTCGAGATTTTCTGCTTCTTGTAGGTCTTCAGGTGGTTTCGCCTCTTGATACGCTGGATCATTCCGACACTCGTTCCTGCTTGTTTGGCCAAATCACGCATTGACATTGATTTGTTCTTCATGATTAGAGATACCACTTTCTGCTCTAGTTTCGGGTTGGAAGAACCGGGTTTTCTGCCTCTTCCTGGTAGCTCATCCAAAGAATAGTGTTCCCTAAACTTATTAATGATGGTTTTAATACTCGCATGATGAATTCCAAACCGCTTCGCCAATTTTCGCATAGTAATACCCTTCTCACTTAGCCATGTGTCCAGAACCTTAATTTTCACTTCCTTTTCAATACGCGACATTTTGAAAACGCAGAATTTGAACCGCACAAACAAGTAAACAAAAGAATGCTGACAGTCAAACGCACAGCATGCAGTGTTCAGAGCATAAAAAACCATCACAAATACATGCGTACAACGCAAATGTATGTGGATAGCTTATATTCGATACACTCCTTATCATGCATATTTTTATGGTTATAATCCCTCTACAAACTTCTTGAATTATCTTGGCGGAACTAGCGAAGCACTCAGTGAATTCCTCTACATTGATTTGTCAGGCACATACGAGCCGGCAACTTGAAAAAATACCAAAAGTACTTACATATACTTACAATACTTACATCTTGTTACACAAGCGTAACAAGAATTGTATTTGCCACACAACACTATATACATCGAACGATCTTTTATGAAAATCACAGCAGAAACAATTTTCTATTAATTTTAAAATCACATTCGCAAAAAGATGAAAATACGTGACAGCTCCTCTGTGGCTATCTTACATACATACTCATATACTCACTTTGAAGAAAATTGTATTGATTGATTCCACACCTTGCCTTAACTATTATTACCGAAAGAATAATCGGCAACACCCCTCTCAAAATCCCATACATATTATCGGTTGACTGACAATGATTACCGATTGTTACAAGTTTGTAAGAGTTATCTTTCCCTTACGCGTGCACAGAAGCTTGCTCCCAAACAGCACGCTTCTACTATCACGCTTGTCGAACATTATGTTCTATCAAAACCGGTAGCCCCTGAAGTGCACCAAATGATCGATCGATGTTGGACAGCATGTAGCGGCATTCACTGATGGACGTTTTCAAGACGCTTTCGAGAATCAGGAATTTCCTATATAATAGATCAAATTCACTCATCGCTTCATCAGAAAGTGAAAGTTGGCCAATCAAAATGGTTTCCCCAATAGTTTTCAGCGCTCTTTTGGCACTCTGTGCCCTCCAGGTTTCGTTAGCTCAGGACGGACCGGAAGGTTGCATCACGGCTAGTTGCAATACCTTCAAAGAGATCAACACCCTATACTGCCACACCAATCCGGCGTTATTCTGCCAATGTCGTCCAACTGTAGGCGATGTGTGGGTTCCACAAGTCATGCCCTGCCCACAACCGGAAACCGTTTTCAGCTTCCGCCATCAGGTTTGCGTCCGACCGGATCTGCGTGACGATGCCGAGTGTGACCAATCAGCAGGCGGTGGCAACCAAGATGACAAGACAGATGACGGAGTTAATGCTGGATGCCAGACGGTACCTTGCGAGACCTTCCTGGAGATAAATACTCTATCGTGCCATCCGAACGTGAAGATGTTCTGCCAGTGTAGGCCAGTTCCATCGACCGAGCTGGATGAGACTACAAATGTGTGGGCCGCAGTGGCCATGCCATGTGCCACAGCTACGTCGTTCAGCTTCTTTCATCAGACTTGCACCCGGGATGAACTTTGGGTCAACACATGCCCGATTTGAGAGAAAATGGTTCCATGCAATGCGATTGGTTGAATCTATGCAATAAATCCCCGTATTTTTCAAATCCCTAAAATTATAAGTTATAATTGATTGATTTTGCCCGAAAAAAATGACCACAAAAACATTCACACAAATCAATTATGGCTTGATGAGCTCACGATTCATCACTCCGTTTGCGCTGCCATAAACTCCTGCCGTCGCAACATTAATTACCGACAAATAATTATCCATATGAGGCACCACCGCCATCTGCTAATAAAATTGAACATACAATCACACATGTCCAGAATCGAGACGTGCCACCGCTTGGCAACCCTTTTCTTCGACTGACAATATCGGCCGGTACTAAATTTGGTCATCGAAAGGTCACGGCGCTTCCCATAAACGCAATTAAGCTACCCCCAAACTGTGAACATCCATGAATGGCAAAGAATCGACCGATCCCGTGCGACTCCTCATTAGGCATATTAATATAAACACGCTGTCGCCGTCGTGATCGAATCCGAGTCCATCCATGCCGCACTCCCCCTTCTCTTGTTTGCCTATCCTTTACCACCGATAAATTGTATTAATCTTCGCCGACGTATCACGAAGCTCCTCCCGGTTGAAAAAATGAGACACCCTCGCTCGTGGAGTTGTGGCTCAGAGCGAGGGTCAATGGCACTGTGTCATAAATATTGCAGGTTTGTCTTATTTACACTATATCAAACCAAATATCAAACTCTGTCATCCTGATTTCAAAATCTATCGTTTGGATAGAACTGGACGTCATCAAGGCGGTGTTGCAATAATCTTCAATTCTTCTATTGTACATTCTTTACTACCTGCGTTTGATCTTTAAATTGTTGAGGTAGATAATTACATCTACGTGGCCGATTTCACTAATCTCTGTTTATAATCCTGGTTGCCTAAACGCACGCCATAAGGAGTGTATCGAATATAAGCTATCCACATACATTTGCGTTGTACGCATGTATTTGTGATGGTTTTTTATGCTCTGAACTCTGCATGCTGTGCGTTTGACTGTCAGTTTTCTTTTGTTTACTTGTTTGTGCGGTTCAAATTCTGCGTTTTCAAAATGTCGCGTATTGAAAAGGAAGTGAAAATTAAGGTTCTGGACACATGGCTAAGTGAGAAGGGTATTACTATGCGAAAATTAGCGAAGCGGTTTGGAATTCATCATGCGAGTGTTAAAACCATCATTAATAAGTTTGGGGAACACTATTCTTTGGATGAGCTACCAGGAAGAGGCAGAAAATCCGGTTCTTCCAACCCGAAACTGGAGCAGAAAGTGGTATCTCTAATCATGAAGAACAAATCAATGTCAATACGTGATTTGGCCAAACAAGCAGGAACGAGTGTCGGAATGATCCAGCGTATCAAGAGGCGAAACCACCTGAAGACCTACAAGAAGCAGAAAATCTCGAAACAAAGTGCAGAACAGAAGAAGCGAGCAGCAACAAGGGCCCGGAAATTGTATTCGCGTCTTTTGCAGCGTCCGGATGCATGCGTTTTGATGAACGATGAGACCTATGTAAAGAAGGACTCAAAAACCCTTCCAGGTCCACAATACTTTACTGCCGTCGTTGGGGAGGATGTGAGCGATGCGGACAGGTCGATGCAAGTGGAGAAATTCGGTCGAAAGGTACTGGTATGGCAAGCAATATGTTCCTGTGGTTTGAAGTCAACCATTTTTTACACTACCGGAACTATAAATGCGGAAATCTATTGATCTGAGTGTCTCCAGAAGAGATTGTTGCCTTTATATAAGAAGCATAGTACACCTCCACTGTTTTGGCTGGATTTAGCGTCGGCTCACTATGCCAAAACCACTCTCAATTGGCTTGCGGAAAAGGGTATAGATTTCGTTGAGAAAAATATCAATCCACCAAATTGCCCTCAGCTTCGACCCATCGAACGTTACTGGGCAATCGTGAAGAGGGTCTTCAAGAAGACTGGTAAGGCAGCTGGGAACATGCAGGAGTTCAAAAAAATTTGGGCTCAAGCGTCCAAAAAATGCGATGCAACACTTGTCCGGAACTTGATGAAGAGCATTCGATCCAAAGTTCGAAAATTCGCGAAGGAATAACTTAAATTTCATCCGGTCTTCATTATGTTCAAGTTTAACCTCGTACAATAAAGGATCAATTTTTTGTATGAATAAAATATCGGTTTTCAACAAAATTTGAAAGAAAGTTTGTGGATAGCTTATTTTCGATACACTCCTTAGACTGTGGAATTGCATTCGAGCTAACACAGCAGGAAATTTGCTTTTCTGTGTTAAAAGTTTAGTGTTAACAAATGGCATGCACTCAATATCCAACTTACAAATAGTCCAAGATCTAACATCTGACTATGTACCGATACTATTTGAAATTAATTCTTCTATGGTAAACATAGCCCATCCCAGATCTATTTCAGATTACAGCCGTGCCGACTGGAAAGGATTTAAATCTTTCTTAGCTAAAGACATAGATCTGCAGCATCTTGATTTGAGTACAGTTCACGACACATTTCTTCAGATTGATAATCATATAGAATTTTTTACCACTATTATGTGCCAAGCATATGATAGATTTATTCCCTTGTCCGTCTCTGATAGATACAAGTTATTCCTACCTGATTAATGCAAATTAATGTGATGATTGCGTTGAAAACAAAAGGGAAGAGGTTCACGAGAAGACAATGTTAGCCTCCTACCACGAGTTCAGATCGACGGTGATGAAATCGAGGTAGTAGACGAATTTGTGTATCTGGGCTCATTGGTGACCGCCGATAACGACACCAGCAGAGAAATACAAAGGCGCATTATGGCTGGCAATCGTGCCTACTTTGGACTCCGAAGGACGCTAAGATCGAACAAAGTTCGCCGCACTACAAAGTTGACCTTCTACAAGACATTTATAAGACCGGTAGTTCTCTACGGCCACGAAACATGGACATTGCTAGTGGAGTACTAGTGGAGGTGTTTTTGAACGGAAGGTGCTGCGTACGATCTACGGTGGAGTGCAGATGGAAGACGGACCGTGGAGGAGGCGAATGAACCACGAATTGCATCAGTTGCTGGGAGAACCTCCCATCGTACACGTCGCAAAAATCGGTCGACTACGATGGGCTGGGCATGTCGTAAGAATGTCGGACGACATCCCTGTGAAAATGGTTCTTGAAAACGCACCGACGGGTACAAGAAGAAGACACGCGCAACGAGCAAGGTGGATCGATCAAGTAGAATGCGACCTGCGGACCCTCAGCAGACAGCGAGGCTGGCGAGGTACAGCCATGGACCGATTACAATGGAGACAATTTCTGTGTACAGCAAAGGCCACACCGGCCTTGGTCTGATTGGTAAGGTAAGGTATAATAGTGAACCACTTTTTCGACAATCATCAACTGATTAACCTTGATCCTCAATACCTGGTTAAACCCAAGGAAATATCAAATTTTCTGAAAAAAAAATAAAAAACAGTAAATCACCAGGCTAAGATCAATTATACAACCAATGTTTAAAAAGAATACCACGAAAAGCACTCGTGTTTTCTACATTTATTTTCAATTCGTGCATAAAACTGAATTAACCCCCTTGGCATGGTGGCATGCTAAGGTTACAGCTATTCCGAAGCCAAATAAAGATCACTCGGACCAAAAAAAAAAAAAAACTATCGTCCTATCAGTCTAATGAGTAGTTTGAGTTAAATCTTTGAAAAGGTTTAACTTAAGGCTTGTGCTTGACAAAATCTGGACAGATTAAATTTGGAATAAAACAAATTTCATTTAGTTCAATCAAAGATGCATTTTTTATTCATTTAATTGTGCATTACACTGCGGTCCACAAAATCCGAAAAAAATCTTGAGACCCGGTGTTTCACGCCAGTTTTCGTTAGCTTGGGTCCCAAACCCACTGAATATCGTAATTTGACCTCATTTGGCTTCACAAATTAGCATCAAAAATTTAAATTTTGATATATTTTGAGAACCACATAAATAAGGTCTGTATCCACATTAATCCGGACACCTTCAAATCATTGTAACTTTTGAAATATTGCACGTAGGAATGAAAAATTTCACTGTGGTATAGCTGAGAGTCTATGATGAAAAAGACTATGATTGATGTTTACATTTCATTTTTAGTATTCAAGATGGCGACGAAAGAAAAACAAGTGCGCGAGCGAATTTTGTACGGGCGTACGGAAAATCCTGACTTGTCAATGTGGGACCTTGCAATAACATTGAATTTGCCTAAATCCACTGTTCACGATGTGGTCAAATCATTTTCGGAACGTTTGACGGTGGAGAGGAAACCGAGAAGTGACAAAAACATTGGACGCGTTGATCCTGTCATGGACCGAAAGGTGGCTCAGAAAATAGGGATGTCGCCTGGTTTTGTCCAAAAATCAAAACAAAGTTAGAGACTTACGTCGTATAAAGTTAAAACAGTTCCAAATCGCAACGACAAACAGAACTTGGCAGCAAAATCACGGGCTCGACGTTTGTACTGCGAATATTTGACGAAGTTTTCATGCGTTGTTATGGACGATGAAACTTATGTCCTGGAGGATTTCAAGCAGCTTCCAGGGCTGGCTTTTTATTCTGCTATGGCCAGAAATGCCAAAGCTGAGCATTTCAGAATGAAGAAGGCATCGAAATTTCCAAAAATACCTTGTGTGGCAAGCAATGTGCACGTGTGGCAAAATGAGTAAATCTTTCGTCACTACAGGCACAATCAACAAGGAGATCTATCAGAAAGAGTGTCTGCAAAAGCGATTGCTACCCTTCATCAAAAGTCACAAAGAAAAACCTTTGTTCTGTCCGATTTGGCATCATGCCACTATGCTGTGATGGAGTGGTACCAAGCAAATCAAGTGAACATTGTACCAAAAACCTCAAACCCGCCAAATTGCCCAGAGCTACGACCAATCGAGATATATTGGGCTCTGATGAAGCGGAAGTTTTCTGGAAAGAAGCAAGGAATCGAAGACATCAAACACTTCCAGCAAATTTTGACAAAAGCGGCTTCTACGATTTCTGAAGAGTCTGTACAAACCCTAATGAACGGAATTAAGCGCAAAGTTCGAAAATTTTATGAAAATACCGAATAACTAAGTTTTGTCGAATTGTTAAAACACATCCCATGAATCTGAAATAAACAACTACGACGGATGATGTTAACAGTCTTTTCGGATGATGTTAACAGTAGTTCAAAACTCGTCCGGTACGTGGCACTAGTGTACATGTGAACTTTGTGTATTACCCGTATTTTGAGATCTAGGTCGTGTATAAATTTACTGAGAAAAGTTAGTTGTAAACTAAGAGTTTCCAGACGCTCAACTCAACAGTTCAGAATTAACTCACTCTGTGACGCTAGTGTGTATGTAAACATACTGTATAAAATAATATGAAATTTATTCGAGTATTCACGGTTTTCCAGACGGTTGACTTCATAGTTCAGAATTATTTCACTAGTCTGCCTGTAAACTATGTAATGAATGTTTATCGCTAGTGCACATAAGAGGCTAATAGCCCAAATATGGGTATTTTTGGTATGTTCTTCTGACAACTTTGGGTTTGTCCTCGAGAAGTTCTTCACAAAACTTCGGGTATGTCCTTCAGAGAATTTCATGGAAGTTCTTCAGAGAACTTCAGGGAAGTTCATCAGAGAACTTTAGGGAAATTCTTCAGAAAACTTCAGAGAAATTCTGCAGAGAATTTCAGGGAAGTTCTTCGGAGAATTTCAGAGATGTTCTTCAGAGAACTACTGGGAAGTTCTTCATAGATTTTCAGGGAAGTTCTTCATAGATTTTCAGGGAAGTTCTTCAGATAACCTCAGGGAAGTTCTTCAGAGAACCTCAAGGAAGTTCTTCAGCGAAGAATTTCTGCAAAGAACTTCAGGAAAATTCTTCAAAGAACTTCGGGGAAGTTCTTTAGAGAACTTCAGGGAAGTTCTGCAGAGAACTTCAGGGAAGTTTTTCAGAGAACTTCAGGGATGTTCTTCAGAGAACTTCAGGAAAATTCTGCTGAGAACTTTAGGGATGTTCGGCAGAGAACTTGAGGGAAGTTCTTCAGAGAACTTGAGGGAAGTTCTTCAGAGAACTTGAGGGAAGTTCTTCAGAGAACTTCAGGGAAGTTTTTCAGAGAACTTCAGGGAAGTTTTTCATAAATTTTCAGGGAAGTTTTTCATAAATTTTCAGGGAAGTTTTTCATAAATTTTCAGGGAAGTTCTTCAGAAAACTTCAGGGAGGTTCTTAATAGAACTTCAGGGAAGTTCTGCAGAGAACTCCAGGGAAGTTCTGCAGAGAACTTCAGGGAACTGCTGCAGAGAACTTCAGGAAAATTCTTCAGAGAACTTCAGGGAAGTTCCTCAGCGAACTTCAAGGAAGTTTTGCAGAGATCTTCAGGGAAGTTCTTCAGAAAACTTCAGGTAAGAATGTTATCAGATATTAAGATACGAGGAATAAATCAAACATATAAACCAGTTTAATATTTACATTTGTGTATGTCATGTTTCACTGCAGCACCTATTTGCTCACCATAGATTCGACAAAATAATGTCGGTAGCGAATTATTGCAAAACGTAATATGAAATACATGCAAATTTACATTTTTTACCATGAAGACCCACGATAAAAACGATCATTTTAAAATCCCCATTCGCTTCCCAACAATGTTTTGAATAACTCAAGGAATCCAGTAACAGTTTAGTACTGTCGAAATTTGGAATGTGCTACTGGAATAGAAGGATGCTCATTTCCATTATGCAGCAGATCAGTTTTTAAACTTTTTGACGAGCTATCGATGAATAGTCGTCACTCTTTTCGGTTCAGGTTTAAGGCCAATTTCGTCAAACATACCACTGCGTTTAGTTTAGTTTAGTTGCTTTATTTCACTCCTTAGCTCGGTTATTGCCGTCGTTAGTGAACTAAGAGATGAATTCTGATCAGCTTTGTTCGAGATCGTACGGAAGTGCAAATTCTTAAACAGCTCCGCGCACCCAACACACATCCAAAATAGATTTTTCGATGGGATGAGAAGTACGATAGCTGCGCACGTGTAACACCTAAACAGGTATTGATGAGAAAAGTAGCCCCGCAGTAGCGACGGCAGACTAAATAATCGATATTCCTTATTGCCTCGGTGCAATTTGCACCGTTAACATTAGACTGTTTTAAATGTCTGATTAATACTTCGTATATTAATAACAAATTAGAAGAACTTCCTTGAAGTTTTCTGAAGAACTTCCCTGAAGTTATCTGCACAATTTTCCTGTAGTTCTCTCAGAAACATCCCTGAAGTTCTCTGCAGAACTTCCCCGAACTTCTCTGCAGAACTTCCCTGAACTTCTCTGAAAAATTTCCCTGAAGTTCTCTGTAGAACTTGCCTAAAGTTCTCTGAAGAACTTCCCTGAAGATCTCTGAAGAACTTTCCTGAAGTTCACTGAATTTTTTTTGTAAAGTTCTCTGAAAAACTTCCCCGAAATTCTCTGAAGATCTCCCCTGAAGTTCTCTGAACAATTTTCCTTAAGTTCTCTGCAGAACTTCCCTAAAGTTCTCTGCAAAACTTCCCTGAAGTTCTCTGCAGAACTTCCCTGAACTTCTCTGCAAAACTTCCCTGAAGTTCTCTGAAGAACATGCTTAAAGTTCTCTGAAGAACTTTCCTGAAGTTCTCTGATTTCATCCCTGACGTTCTTTGCAGAGCTTCCCTAAAATTTTCTGAAGAATTTCTCTGAAGTCCACAGAAAAACATGCCTGAAGTTCTCTGTAGAACTTCCCTGAAAATCTCTGCAGAACTTCCATGAAGTTCACTGAAGAACCTACATAAAGTTCTCTGAAAACTTCCATGTAGTTCTCTGAAGAACTTACCGAAGTTTTGTGAAAAACTTCTCTGAAGAACTAACCTGAAGTTATCAGAAGAACGCATCAAGAATACTCATATTGTGGTTATCGGCCTCGTATGTGCACTAGCGATAAACATTCTCTACATAGTTCACAGGCAGACCAGTTAAATAATTCTGAACTAGGATGTCGACCGTCTGGAAGACCATGATTACTCGAATAAAATTCCTGAAAACAATGAATTCATACATGTCCTAGATATCAAAATACGTATATTACAAGAAGTTCACATGTACACTAGCGCCATGTTGTGGACGAATTCCACAACGAATTCCATGATACAGCCATAGCCTCGTCATCCAATGATTCTATAAAAGTGACTATAAATCTCAATCCTATTCAGCCGCTGCCGTTGCGTCATTACCTGCAGCTCCACATGTATGTTCAGTTCATGTTCGCCAGGTACTTTTTCACTGTTTGGCCGGTTGAACCGACATCCCGGCCAAGCGCACGCAGCAATGTAGCCACTTTTTCCTCGGTCTTCCTCTTCAGCATCCTTTGGAGCTTCTTGTCGCTCAGGGTCGTCGGCCGTCCGGAACCGGGGTTTCTTTTGATGCTCTGATTGTTGTCTAATAGTGCCAAGATGTTGTACATGCCGGAACGGGCGTATCCGGCGTCCACAAAGTGCCGCACGATGTCCGTTTTCGACGCGGTGGGGTGCCGTTCGTTGAACGCGTACATTTCTGAACGGAGTTGCTTCACTGTTTTTGCTAGTGATGTTAGAGATCGATTGATAGAGCTGTCAAATTTTGTCCGCTGACTTATGGGTTACGATGATTGATGCTGCATGGGTAGTTTCGTCAGGGCGGGTGAAGGTAAACCCATGAAAAATTGACAATTTTTGTCCATTTTTTTTAATGCAAACATTACATAAAACTACATCTCTATCGACATTAACGTATGCTTCGCCAGTATGGTCAGATTGTGCTCTAAATCACAAGAAAAGACTACAGAACAAATATTGGAAGATCATTCATAACTTGCCCCCTTGGTTTTGTACTGAGCTTTTACATGAAATAAGCAACATAGAAACGCTAGATCAATATTGTAAGAGAATTAAAACAACATATAATCAAAAATGTGCAAGTTCTTCTTTCGAACTGTTGCGTACTTTGTATATTTAGAGTTAAGTTCTTCTCTAACCGGAGGTTTGTTTTAAGCGGTTTTTCCTCTATATGCAAATTAAGTATAATGTAGAAGATCCAAATTATGTAAAAATATGTAAAAACCTTTCCAATGTTGAAGGTGTTAACCGCGCTCATTGTTTTTAGAATAAGAAATTTATTGTATTTATATTAATTTTCATGATAAATAAACATTTGATTAACTGATATTTACACTATATTTCGGTTTGGGAAAGAACCTACTAGCTAAACTCTACGGACAGCTGTTCTGCCAAAACTCGTCCCGGGAGCAAGTCTGCTGCCGATAGCTGAATGATGTTTCGACACCACACGGCATCACCAGCGGCACAAAGACTGTTGGTTGAATCTTCAGCGGACGACATTGGCAGAAACTCTTCGTGTCCTCGTTACATCGCAGAGTGTTGATATCCGTGTAGCTTACGCAGGGTGTTTCGTCGCAAACTTTCATTCCGTCACCGGTGATTCTGTCCGAGCAGTCTGTTTCGTTACGCATTGAAGGATGAACACACACCTGGTGCCGGAAACTGTAGAGCGTTGCCGGTGCGCAAGGCATCACTTGCAGGGACCAGGTTCCAGAAGGACTAGGACGACACTGGCAGAACTTGTCCGCGTCGTTGTGGCACCAGAGGGTGTTGACTTCCTCGTACGTTCGGCAACCTTGCGCTTTACAGCCCTGATCATCTGGAATGATTGCCGCATAGGCGAACAGAAGCGAGACTAGTGTGATGACTACTGCCAAGAACTGCATGGTTGAATGGGGTTAGGTGTGATCGCGACACTTGCTCTCTTACAAATGATTCTTCATGACTGGAAACATCAATTTTAATTAAATCGGGAAGGCGATAAGCCGCTCCCTAAAGGCTGTAATTCGTGTTTTCGTGAATTCTGCGAATAATTATCCTAATCTTAGATTGCAATTAATAGCAAAATCGGAGCAACAAATCAAGATAAAGGAAAAAAAAGTGATTGTCTTAATAGCTGGTTTCGTCGAAACATATAACCGTTTTCTTGATAAGATTGGTGGTACTCGGAAAAACTCTCAAACTCAAATTTAGAGCGTCATAGTTGATAAAGCTCAGTTAAAATTCACGGAAGCAGTTTTAGCTATCTTATTCCACCAGGTCTTCATCTGATTGATGTCTTTGACAACCTTTCCCTTTGCCTTGAGTCTCCTCTTCATGATTGCCCAGTATTTCTCAATAGGGCGGAACTGGGGGGGTGGGGGGGGGGAAAGAGGTTTGGGAAAATGGGGCCCCTCTCTGCACATCCTATTTGGGCGTTGTGGTGTGTGAGAGTGTGGAGGCTGGAAAAATATGGGGGGGGGGGGACGGTTGGGAAATTGGTTTTGGTGGGGCTCTTTTTGGGGTGGGTTGCGGGTTTTGTTTTATGTGTCGCGAAATTTGTGTTTTTATGGCTCAGCGTGTTGCTATCATGTGTGCATTTGTGGCAAAAACGGGGAAATTTAAATTTGGCTGGAACATCCCCCGAGCCGTTGCCAAGTAAAATTTTTGACCTGGGATTTGCCCGAAGTCAGCCTTGACATAGGTTTCATCGTCCATCAGAAGACACCCGTAAAAAAAAAAAAAAAAAGAAAAAAAAAAGCAAGAAAAAGAAGGAAAAGGGAAAAAAAAAGAGAACGAACTTGGTCAGCACCTGGTCGTATAGCTTCCGAGCACGGATTTTGGCCACACTTTAAGGAAGAGGGAGGAAAAAGGAAAACAACAAGAAATAAGATAAGGGGGAAAAATAAAAAAAAAGAAGCAGGGAAAGAGAGGACGAAAAATGAAAAGAGGACAACAATGAGAATAGACAAATACAAAGGGAAAGAAGGAATAAAAAATGAGAAAAGAGAATATAGAGAGGGAGAGAAAAAAAGGAAAGAATCAAGAGAAGAAAAAAAGGAAGAAAAAGAAAAAAAAAAAACAAAAAATAAAAGGAAGAAAGGAAAGATAACAAGATAGATGAGAAGAAATTCTGTTGTATGGTCCGATTTGGCTGTTTGCTAGCTCGATACGACTTGATTCCTTCCCGGAGTCGAGTTCTCCTCACGGTACTATGGGCAGCACCGAATTTTCTGGCCAAATCACGGTCCGACAGGAAAAAAATTGGGATTCCTCTTAATCGTCTTCAAAATCTTACCACGCAGTTTCGGGAAGAAAGAGGGGGGAGGGGAGAAAAATGAGGAAAAAGAAATAAGAAAGGAATAAGAGAGAGGAAGAAAAATAAGGGAAAGAAGAAAGGGAGGGGGGGCGGTCGACAGTTCCACTCTGACGATTGGCTTGAGCTTCCGAATCGTCGTCAATGTTTCCTTATACCGTTTGATATACGCCATACGGTATTTCTGGGCAATTTCAGCTGTTTAGCTAGCCTAGATGCAGACCACAATGGATTTTGGGGAAGAGAGGAGAGAAAGGGAGGCCAAATAGCTGTGCACAATTTTTTCCCTTCTTGAGGGAAAAAAGAAAAATGAGAAGGGGAAAAAGGAAAGGAAATAGGGGGAAAGGGGAAGATAAGAATGGAGGGAGAGGGAGGATCGAGCTTCCATGTTGGTTGTTTGAAGGGAGAGGGGGAAAAGGGAGAGAGGGGGGAAGGGGGGACAAAGTACAGTCGATTTGCGGAATGTCAAAAATACAAACGGTGAAGCAGACAAAATTCCCGACACGAGGGCGCCAAGAACTTCCAAATCCGTCCACCAGGAGCGCCACAATATGAGCAAAAGTTTGTTCAGGGGGGAAGAAAGAAAAGGGAGGAAAAGGGGGGGAGGGGGGGGGGGGGGCAATTCTAAATGAAGCAAGCCTTAACGATTCCATGCAAATCATGCTTGGCAAACTGATCAAATCTTGCTCATGATATCAAAGGAGTTCTGTTTTTGTTTCTGTTTAAACTTTAAGCAAATTGTGTTCTAAATTCCAACTTATCTCTGGTTAGGATCCGAAGTAGTTCTGCGTAGAATAACAAGCAGAAGTTTAAATAACTTAATCAAATATGAGAACACCAAAGGACTTGAACCATACTTTATGGAACTTAAGTCATCTACATCTGATCGGCGACCATGAGGATCAATATTTCTTTACGACGACGAAAAAACTTGGGATGGTAGTCGATAGATTTCATTTCAGGAAGCAACATGTTCGAAAATAATAATAGTTGGGCTGCAGTTTTTCGTTCTTTTAATTAATCAAGTAACAGGGATTGAAGGGACTATCAGGGCACCCGATTGAAGCGAATTGGATGGGGAGAGTGGAAATGCCAACTCACCGTTGCTAACAACTCAAAATTTTGCTTAATGGAGATCCTGATGTTGGATAACCAGCTTTTTTGACCACTTGTTTTTGGAAGGAGATTCATTTTAATCCCGTAGATACGTATAGGTGGTTCGTGTAATCCAAAATTTAATATTAAATTTTCAAATATATTAAACATACACACTTAGAAAATTTTACAGTATTCGGTTATTTTTTACCGAACTTTCAACAACTGAACGTTCCGTAATTCGATTCAACGGGTTTTGGTAAAATTTGACAAGTTCTGGTAATTTTTTACCAAAATACTGTAAAACTTCACCGTAATCCGGTAAATCGGATTACCGAACGTTCAGCTGTTGTAAGTTCGGTAAAAAATTACCGAATACTGTAAAATTTTCTAAGTGTGTATGATACAAATTACGCGAAAAAAAAAATTCTCTTCTGAGACAAGGTGTTTGAAAGGGATCCTTCCCTAATTGTGTGACTAGTTTACTGAATTCACGATGATCAGTGTATCAGTGCTTTTAGTCTTGATGCTGAGAATGTCTGTAGAATGTCTGTAGAATCAGATATTCACGATGTCGAAATGTGAAGATGAAGGTTCTTATAATATAGTTTTATGTTATCGTCGGAGAAATTTTATCTTAGAAACCAAATCTGAATCAACGATAGAAATTGTTTCTTTGAAAAAAAAAAGCAAATAAACTTGTGACAGACCTGACGAGGATGTTTTTTTTTTTTTGAGGTGTGTCTTCGATGAAAATGGCACACAAAAAATCTCCTGTAACTTATGAACCGTGTGTGTCCAATCTATCACCCATCGCGATGCATCGGCCGGCAATGGTATTAAGGAAGAAATCTGTTTACAACAATCATTCAAGTGACCATTGGAGCAGCTTTAATCCGGGAGCTATAAAGTGATAGCTCTACTGCAACCCATTTCAGAATGTCTGGAGAGTCACGCCCATTCCGAGGCTACTTCCACATACAATAAGCTCCGCATGTAAACATTACCGATATCATTTGGATAACGGCACTGCAACACACTTCCAGATTTGGAAATTTTAAATTATTAACAGTTATTTGAAAATAAGATTTTTGTTATATAGTTAAAATCAGATAGATCTCACCTGTATTCGCCTCCTCAATCACACTATTCTTGTTCATTCGTAAAAATAAAAAATTTAGACGTTGATTCGTAATTAATTTCATGAACTCGTGATCAAATATGCGCAAAAATTAACATGGCTAAACCGACCACTAGATATGCAACCTGCATAACAAAACATTGTACACCTCGTGGTGAATTTACCTAAAATTATGTGCAAGCTTTTCACCCGCCCATGCGCGTTGTTTTCGTTTGCTGCTTCTGACCAGCAAATGGCCGTTCTCTACATTGAACTAGTCTTCTTTTTTACACTCCACACTCTGCCAATAATGCAAATCCCCGCTATGAGGCGACCCTCTATCGAGCTTCAAAACTGCTTATAATCATCGATTCACTCGCGACAAAGCGGAAAAATAATCTAAACTAATAAATTATGCCCGGGTGTCACAATATTACCACTAATAACCAAAACTAAGCTGATTTAACTCTTCTTCCGGGTGCGGGGGCGAAGCACAAAAAACAAAACAAAAAACGAAGAAATGCTACCGACACTCACACATTTCGAGAGTGAATCGATTGTATTCACTACGGTTTACACAATGCACGCGGAGATTATATGATTTCACTGTTAGTTAAAGTTAAATTACGAATAATTGTTTGATTTTATTTCGCGAAACGACGCAGCAAAAAACAATACCCGTCAGTTTCGAAGCACGGCTTGCTGCGATCATGGATCTCCTGTAACTTATGAACCGTATGAGTAAAATGCAAATTTGAGCAAATCTTATTCATAGTGTATTGTTAACATCTCTCAAATTTCATAGTCATTTAATCGAAACAAGAAATTGACCGTAAAAAAATAATCACATATTAACTATGTTTTTGCAAAGTTGATTTATTCATCCTCTTCTCCTAGGCTTAATGTCCGCACCTTGAACTTAACGCTACCCATCAAATCCTGTGCAACACTTACGACATCTTTCTTACACACCCTCATCCTTTCTTTCCTCAAATCTTTGTCATTTTTGAAGACCTTCCCTGTTTTCCGGGGCATGCCCTTCACAATCGCCCAGAATTATTCTATAGGGTGAAGTTCTGGCGAGTTTTGCGGATTTGCCTCCTTCGGCAAAAAACGAACATCGTTGGCTTCGTACTACTCCATCACTGGTTTTGCGTAATGGCACGACGCCAGATCCGGCCAAAATAGAGTGTCACCTTCGTGGGACCGGAGGAAGGACAGAAGGCGCTTCTGGAGGCATTTTTCTTTATGCATTTGACCATGGATGGTGCCAGTCGTTGTGTATGGCTTGCTGAATTTGCCGCACCCACAAATCACCTGCCACACCAAGTACTTCTTGGCAAATCTGTCGACCTACGTCTTCTGGAACTTTTCCGGAACATCCAGGCGGGACTTGCTGACGAAAAACTCCAGGCCGGGGATCTGCTTAGCGTCCGCTGTAATGTACGACGCGTCGTCCATTACGATGCATTTTGACTGCACCAACCACAAGCGGTACAGCTTCCTGGCGCGGGATTTGGCCACCGTATTCTGCTTATTGGTTCGATTAGGCACCTTTGTTACCTTGAAGACATAAAGTCCGGCCCGCTACATTGCCTGCTGGACGAACCAGACGGAAGACTTGACCATCTAGGCTCGAATCGAATGGTTCGGATTGCGCATGAAGTAATCCCTTACCTACCTTGCGATCACGAGGTCGGTCGTCTTTGCTTTTGTTCCGCTGCCAGCTTGCCGCTTGGTCTTCTGGGTCTCCTTGAACGCTTTAACCACACAGGAAATGGTCGAATTGTCGATTCTCACCCAGTGTTGTAAAAAGTCATTTCGTGAAATTGAATAAATTTACCGATAACTTGGGTCAACAGCAGAATTTAAGAATATGGCGCATTGTAAAATTGAAGCTCTTGACAAATTCTACAACTTTGTCTAACAGTGCATTGCCCTAACTGGTATATAGAAATTGTTATATTCACTGTTATATTCAAATGATATTCAATGATGAATATCATTTGAATATTCACATATTGTGCTCTCACGTCTTAGGTTTTACAGTTAGAACAATACATTGTGTACCAAATTTATACAAATAATCAAGCACGACCATTTCTTCATGTGTGCTATTGTGAAAATCAGCTTCTGGAACGAGTTGTTGCCAAATTAGTGCATTGGGTCGAAATAACTTTGTACAGCACTGCTCTCAACTAGTTCGTGATCCACATGAGGGACTGGCCTGGATTTTCCACGACCGCGCCCATAATATTTTGTCAAAGCACTTCTTAGTTAGAATCGATCTCAATAACCACTTGACAGATTATGACACATGTAAACATTACACTCTAAACTAGTTTTACCCAAAATTTCATCAATGTTTACCCATGCAATAAAATGTTATACACAAAAAAAGGCATTGTAATTTTTTCGAGTACAATCTTTACAATAAAAATCCAGAGATGTCCCACCGATGGTTCGCTTAAAAGTATGGAATTGCAAATACAACTGTTCCTCGTGTGATAAGAACCTTCAAGGAGTGTCTGAATTCCCAAAGGAAGGAAAGGAGTGGTCGTAAAAGAGGTCCAATGGACAGTAAAATGTAAAAACGGGTTCGTGTTTGCCGACAAGTCAACATCAAAGAAGTCCATGATTTGGCAAGCAATTTACAGTTGTGGCCTGGAAACGGAACCATTCGTCACATCCTCGACGAATAACATCCCAAGTTTACATCGAAGAATGCCTGAAAAAGCGTGTATTGCCGTTCATCCGCAAGCATATGGGCAAAGTCATATTTTGGCCCAATTTGTTCAGCTGCCACTACTCCAAGATGGTTCTGGAGTGGTATGCTGCCAACAAGATCGATTTTGTCTCCAAGCTAAAAATACAGGGCAATTTCAAAGCAGCGACTTCGACGAAGCGGCGGGGCAGTCAAGGCCATCCAGCAAATGCGGGCAAAATGGAAGAAATGCGCTGATTCCGTGTCCGTTTCCACTGTGTGGGCTCTGATGGGCTCCATCAAGAGGAAAGTTCGAGATTTCGTTTGAACTGGAGAAATCTAACCATCTTATTCTGTAACTTTGAATTCTTAATAAACGTACTGTAAAGCAACAATTGATTGACTTTTTAAACTTATTGAATCATGAATTACAGATATTTTTGTGCGTACCAATTAACTTTTAGTCAGACTTTAGGCTAATTGATGATCGCCGATAACGACACCAGCAGAAATATATGTGGCCTCCGAATGACGCTAAGAGTCGACGCTTTAAAACATGATTTCTCTAACCGAAACCTTGCGCAAAGTTTCATCCAAATCGGAGAGGGTCTTGGAAGATTATGAGTTTTTTTGGCTCAACAAAATCATACCCGTTGTGCATTTAGTAAAGAAAATTGTTAAGTATCCCAATTTTCCTCTCTGACCATAACGTCATAATTATGAGCTTCTGAAGTAGTCATTATTCCAAAATGTGTTTGATTTAGTCCTTGATAAGCTGTCTATTTCTTTCAGAAAAAAACTCTTATCAACAAAGTAAATCCACTAAATCCGAAATCAATTGTATCCTAAACGGTCAAGCTTCCATCATCCTCCTATCACCCGCATGCCCGTCTTCAATCTTCTGGGAAAGACTGGTGGTAAATTCCCCAGCCCATGTTCAGCAAATTCATCTCAATCAAAACAAGACATTGTTGCCCGGCGCGCCCGGCTATTCGTGCGATTAGATTCCAATAACAACGCAGTCTTGTCCTACATGGATGCAAATCACCCTCATGCAGTCCGCTATACGATGAAGCTACCTAATTGCTAGAACTGAACGTGCTCCCCTCGGCAGACCACGGTGCACAAATCAAACGAAGAAGCTCCAGTAAGTAGCTTACATGACTACAAGAAAGGTACAACACCGACCAACCGACGGACCGACCGCTCGTTCGCTGTGAGGAGATGGTTGATTACTGGAACAAGACGCGCGCGATTGCTGCCCAAACGGTTGTACGAGTCGAACGGAACCCTAGAACCGCACTGTTGTGTTGTGATTTATCTTATCTCTTTGTTTGGGTACGGCAAACGGTTGAGAATCGGACGGCTTTGTGGGGATCCGGGTAGAAATACCGTTAGATTGATTCATTAGGTTAAAGTGTGTGTGACTGGAATTTCGCCAAAGGAGGATAGTTTAATCGATAGGAACAGTTGTAAATTAACTGCATTAGATACAATCAACAATGCGAGTATACTCGGGTCGCACTTTAGCAATCATTAATCAGAGCGAATGGATAAGAGGGCCGGCTATTTTTTGTTATCAATGGAATTAGTGTTAGATTTGACATTTATTTGTAAAATCATAACCAAAATTTTAATTGTTTAGAAATCTTGACAGCAGTTACGGATTTCACTAATGCGTAGATATGATTGCAAGTTTGTCACAAATGTATTTGAACGTAATACTGTTTTATTTATGTTTCCTGTCGTTAAAAGCTTAGGGCGTATCAAAATTCGTTTATTGGCGGCTGTAAATTCGTTTATTGGCAGTTATAAATTTGTGTTCCAAGCTGGCTTCATGACGGTTACATATGCAATATACACATAATCGCAGGCCTCAAGTCATAGCTCACAATGTTCCAAAGTTAATTCGAATCCAATATCTTCTTACCAGTGACCAATTTTGACTTCTTATCTAGTTGCTATTGAGAATCATTACCTGCAAAGGAAACAAGATTAAAAAATTTATTAGTCTAGATTTATTTGTAAGTTGTATTGTTTTGTGATTTGGCAAAAAAAACTATCTCAAAGATATCGCAAACTGACGCTTGCTAGACATAATAAACTCTTTAGTTCAAAACAACATTGTACCGCCTGATTGGAGATCGAGCCCACACCCAGTCGAAAATAAAAGGCAAATTTTATGTTACTTTTCCGTTTGTAAGAACCATCATTGTTGTGTCCAATCTCGCGTAGCGTTTTATGGGTGTTAACTGTTACCAGCAGAAAAATCACAAAAATATCCAAAAGGAGCAACGCTAGGAGATGAACCAGTCAGAGGATGAAAATCCCGACCATCGAATTATGAATAGCAGCATTATCTTGCTAGAAAAAGAAGTCTGGACCCTTCAAGGAGTTGCCGTGTTCAATTAAACTGATCTCTACCATTTGCAGCATTTTTTTAGCAATGCAATCCTTCGACTTCATCCTCGTTTAGATCCACGCCATGGAAGCTTTCTTCGAAATGAAAATGCTCCACAAACAAATCAGCATACTGGCACCAAAGTTCCTCCTCATTTTTATGTCTTGGTATTCATTTGCTGGACACGGCTTGTTGTCACCGGAAGTTGCAAATCCGTACGGATTTGTGATACTGATCTTTGATGACTCACTGCTTCTCTATAAATTCTTCGTAGATCTCTGCCGTAAACTTGCTTTTCTTCCCACGTTTGTTGATGTGACTCGCATTATCGGCATTGTTAAACAATTTTCCGACAACGGTATGCCATCGGAAGAATCTCCGACCGATTACTCTGGAGGAGAGGCCTGCTTCGAGGTAGGATTTGATTTTTACGATTGATATTCCGATTTCGCCAAACTTTAAATACAATTTCACCTTCTCAGTGCACCGATCGCAACTGATTCAAAACCATAGCGGATATCTAGCAAAATTCTTCTTATTTTTATTAGTTTTTTTTTTAACTATATTTAGATTTATGTAAATATTCCACAATGGTATCAACATAATGGATCAAAACGACGCAAAACAGACTGTTCTATTATTCATAATTGAATTCAACATAATCAGTATGTAAATTCAAAATTTCGGACACTTTTCTTTCCGTGTACATTTTGAATTATTTCGCGGATCGCTAAAACTTTTCACTTATATGACAGCTGAAACTGTTCACTTTATTTCGTGCTACAACATGTTTACATTATTGATACATTCAGTAAAATGGCGTCGAATCAAGTGGAAGTGCGCTAACGCATTTTGTACGAACGGAAACAAAATCCGAATTTATCGGTACGCGATCTTGCTAAGAAACTAAAACTACCGAAAAGTACCATGTTTTGTGTTTGCAAATTATTTGACCAGCGCTTGACTGTCGATCGCAAGGTTGGAAGTGGAACAAATCGAAACGTATTCTTCTTCTTTCTTAGCGTTTCAAGCTTGCCCTCAACTTAGTGTTCTAAACGCACTTCCACAGTTATTAATTAAGAGCTTCCGATGCCAGGTACCATTTTTGCATTAGTATGATTGTGTGGCAAGTACCATAATACACAGCTCGAAAAAGTACTGTGAATTTCTGTTCAATATCATGCACATAAATGGAGCGTCGCAAAACTTACAAATTAAGATTATAAACCGTGTAAGGTTCTGGGACATTTCATTCATTGCGGATAATTTTGCATAAAAAAAACTAGTCTTTATTGCAACTATTTCATGCAAGTTGCTGCTTCGTGTGGAAGGAAATACGATTTTACATGCTCGGATATTTACATCATAATGAAAATTCAGATTTTTTTTTCTGTGTACCCTATGCCCAGGGAGTCGAGCAATTTTCCTTTAAGAAAAATTCCTAGACCAGACCGGGAATCGAACCCCGCCACCTCCAGCATGGTGTTGCTTTGTAGCCGCGTCCTGAGCTAAGGGAGGACCCAAATCGAAACGAATGCTCCCAAAGTTGGGAAGTCAAAATAATACGTACAAAAAGTGAAGCCGAGGCAAGGACTGAAGGCGTACAAAGTGAAAAAGGTGCCCAACCGTGATGACAAGCAAAATTTCTCTGCAAAAAGCTCCTTAGCTTTACACCAATTTTTTGCAAACATTTTCTTGTATCATAATAGACGACGAAACATACGTAATCGAAGACCTTAATCAGCTTTCGCGCCTGGCTCTTTATGCCGCAATGCAAAGGAACACCGTTGCCGAGCATTTTCGGACAAAGAAGGTGCCCAGCTTCCCGAAAAGGTATTTGATTTGGCAGGTCATATGTTGTTGTGGTCGAAAATCTAAAAATTTCGTCTCTACCAGCACTATCAATAAGGATGTGTACGAGAAAGAATGTCTGCAAAAGCGGTTGCTACCGTTTATCAGAAGCCACGACTCTCCAGCACTGTTTTGGTCTGATTTGGCCTCTTGTCACTATGCGAAATCCATCCTAGAATGGTATAAGGTACAAGAGGTCAAATGCGTGCTAAAAACAGCTAATTGACCAAACTGTCCAGAACTTCGCTCAATAGAGAAGTACTGGGCTTTAGTTAAGCGGAAACTTTTCGAAACTAAGCCGATAGCAAATGGTACTGATGATTTCAAGAGAAGATGGAGAATCGTCACGTCGGGCGTATCTGAGGATACCGTACGGAACCTGATACCGGGCGTACCACAGAAAGTCCGAAAATGTTATAGAAAGAAGGATTAAAATCTTAATCAACTGTTTTTTAATATGGATATAACTCTATTATTGTGAAATAAACAATCGGTTTTGTTGAATTATGGGTTGGATTTTTTTTTTGCTTCTATTATTTTGGTGTCCGAAATTTAACGTGGATAGGCTTTATTGTTATATAACATGGTGGTGTTATTCTTGTTTCGCTCACTGTGCAGCACAAAACAAGATTTTTTATTCATTTACTAAAAATAAAATAAAATGAATATCTTTCATCTCTAGTGGAAACTTCATCCTCCGTATTGCGATACTTGATTTAAATTTTTAGTTCGGTTTTTTTCAAGCCATAAACACGAAATATCCTTGTTTGCCTAAGTAAAGAAATTCAACAGTGTATGTTGTTAGTTACTAAAAATAATTTTTCAGTCATGTACATATAATTTGTCAGCTATTCTCGGAAACAATGGGTGTTAGTAAGCAGGATTTTGCAATTATACAGCGTTAACTAATTGCATTAAGTTTCCTATACGTCACCTCGTCATATTTTGTAGTTTATGGGTGGCAACATTTACTCTTGTTGTTTTTGTTGTACATACTTCATTATGTTCTGTAGAGTGTGTGCTAACAAATGGACTTAATCTGCTCTTTCTCGGTCTTGGCGATCAACTGCTCTTCCATTTTGACCACACATTTTTTGTACTAAATAGATCTTACGTTTAAGGTTCACCCAAAAATTTGCAGTCGGTCTCGTGTTGGCGGACTTAGGTACACAATTTATCTTCAGCCGGTCCATCTTCTACAGTGATCTCTTGGTGTAATGGGCTGATGTCAGGTCCGGCCAAAAGACCACGTCCTCCTTCGCTTGATACTTCTTGATAAAGGCGGCAACTTTCGACAGGTACTTCGTACTGTATATCTCCCCGGTATAAGCCCTATATATGCCTTGAAGGAAAGAACATTGACTTGAATATTCCCTTCTTGAGGATCGTTAGCCACAGAAGGGCCTTATTCGTGAACTTGCTGTAGGAGATATATTTGGCGTCAACGCTTACCATCTTGGTGGGGGACGTAAAGTATCCGATCCCCTGGCAGTCATTGCCGTTCAGTGCCATGTAGATCTCGGCATCTATTGTGACTGCGACGTCGCGCTTTGTCGGAAAGATGTTTTTCACCAACACCTCTAGCGGCTCTTTCTGGGTGATTTCCTGCTGCTCTAACACGGCCGGCCGCGGCCTCGACTACTGCTTCCGCATACAATGTCTATCTTGCCCAAGTATTTCTTCACCGTTTGGCCGGTTTCACCAACCTCTCGGCCCACTGTCGGGTGGCCGGAACCATCTATCGTTCGAAATCATCGCCTTTCTCCAGAATGTAAATGAAGGATCGGATGTATTTGGCGGACACGAAGGGCCTCCTGATGTTCATCTTTTTCGCTCCGGGGTGGAGTAGGCAGCATAAAAAACCATCGAGCGTAGTTGATTGATTGTTTTCACCATGGCTACTGCAAATCAACTTAGAAGGCTGTCATTTTTCCCTGTGCACAACAGGGTTGCTACATTTGGTGATAGGGGAGGATGTTACAAAACGCACATCGTGAATTACTTGGGAATGGAAGCTGAAATTAAGGAAGAAGTAATTTTGTATGGTGCATTATGATGTTTTTTTTGTAGATCAAATGTGATTTAAAGTCAAAACGATGATTTTTCATGACTTTTTAATCCTTTCCCAATTTGATCCCAAGACCTGTTTAATTACTCAATATGCACCCCAACATTGGGGTAAGACGTACCTAAAACACTGGGATTTGATGCACTACAATATTGGGACAGCATGCGCCGCTTGTAAAAAGTAAAAACACGGCTATAAAAAGTTAATCATAAGGGTTGTAAAGTGACGAGGTTGCAACATATCGCCACATCCTTTTAGCTCACAGAACTGAAGCGGCTGTCATCCACGAAAAACAATCGTGATGCCGAAAACTTGGTGCTGCGTGGGGTGCTAATTTGACAGCTCGGTTTTCTTGAAGGCTTTATGCAGCAAACACAATATTCGTGGCGGAAGTTGTCGTGTAATCCATTGTGAAACGAGCTTAAAATGTTAAAATCGTCACTAGCGCCACACCAAAAGTGGCATGCTTCAAGAACTAACGCTTTCTTCATTCCTCCGTTTTAGCTTTGTTTAATAGCTAAACAGCCAATGGGTATCGAATAAAGATTAAAAAAAATTCTTATATGTTTCCAACTCTTCAGTATGTAGACATATATAACGCCACGGTGCGTTCTGCCCCAGTTTTAGTTTTTCATAGTTTTGTCTAAATGTTCTGAAAATAGTAAAGTTTTCATTCTATCTGGAAGTTTTGTTGTGTGCTATACATGTGAAGTGAATTCATTACAACCCATGGATATTTACGTATGGTAAAAGCTTATTTGAATAACTCTATTATTGACATCTGAGGTACAGAGTACAGTCATGACAATTTCTTCAATTTTGATCATATTTTGGTGTATTTAGTGCCTTATTGTACGACTTATAATTAATAAGTTATGCTAGTTTACGTAAAAACCGATAAAATATCATGCAATCAAAGCTATGAAGTTTTGAAGATTGCAGCATATTTATTATGTGGGTCATTCTACCCCACCAGTGCATATTGTACTGTTCTCCCCTACGTACAGGTTGCTGTATGTAAATTCACCACCCAGAGGCAGAGTTATCGAATGAAAAATCGCTAAAATTAGTCCATATTTTAAAATGATATAAACAAAAGCTTCCAATCAATGATAACACTAACGTTTTATTGCTAAAGACTGTACTATAAAATAAGGGGAACAGACAAACATAATCACCAAACATTCATTTTAAGTCGCCTAATTTTAGAACTCTCAGGGAATATATAAACACAACTTAACTATGTTTTTGCAAAGTTGGTTTATTCACGTTTCCCATCAAATCGTGTGAAACACTTGTGCGATCTCTCTGACACACACTTTCATCCACTCTTTCTTCAAATACTTGTCGTTTTTGAAGACTTTCCTTGTTTTTCGAAGCATACCCTTCACACTACCAAAATGTCATGTAAATTTCTGTCCCCTGAGACCGACACATGCAAGCGTCTCTTAGCACACAAGAATGAGTTGAAAAAGATGAGAAAATAAATTCAGTCTAACACATTTTTCGTCGAATTGCGTATGTGTCAGTTTAAAGAAACATAATTGTACACGAAATCTTCCTTTACGTAAATTCATAATTTCTAAGTGTGTTCATAATCACCCAGATTTGTTCTATAGGGTGAAGTTCCGGCGAGTTTGGCGGATTTGCCTCCTTCGACATTAAAGCAACATCGTTGACCTCGTTGACCTGTATTGTCAGGCAAGTACAATTTTGCAGCCACTCATCCGGAAACAACTTTCGAAATCATCAAGTGCCATCGATGTGCCGACGCAGTTACAATCCTATGGCTACGAACGGAGGATTTCGGTCAGATCCACTACTCTCAAATGTTGCGTGCACTTCAGGCACCCACGTTTACCTGAATGTGAAATCCTGCTGTACTAGGATGTTGGTGGTATCAATAGTTCCCTCGCCGAATATCAGCTTGCATGCAGCGATGAATTCTACCATATTTATGCCTTCACAGAAACCTGGCTTAACAACAACACTTTGTCGAAGCAACTGTTCAACGATACCTATTCCACCTACCGGTTAGATCGATCGACTCTGAACAGCATGGATGGATGGATTTTGTTGGCCGTTCGCTCCAGTTTTAAATCTCGTTTGGGTCGCAATATCCACACACCGCGGTACCCTTTTTATTTGCGTGATCTGTGTTCCCCCTGATCGCGTTATCGACAGCAGCCTAATCGACAAACACATCTCTCAAATCGGAGCTAATGACAGCATCGTCATTTTGGGTGATTACAATCTCAGCACCATATCGTGGATAAGCGATACTAACGGGTTCAGCTTTCCCGATAAGTCCCGTTCGTCGTTAAGACCAGCATCGCTTACCTTACCGGACTGCACTGCAAGACTACGACAAAAGAGTGGCATTTTAAATGCAAACAACCATTTACTTAATTTTTGCTTTATCAGTGAAGAATTGGGACGAAGCTGTTCCATTCTCCAAGCACCTGAACCGCTCGTCAAAAATTGCAGACATCATCCACCTCTTCTCGATAAGCAGGAGTTCAACCCTGTGCAAAGCTTTAAAGACTACTCCAAAAACGTCTACTACGACTTCAACAAAGCTGACTTCGAGGGAATGGATATCTTCCTGTGGACTGAAATGAGCAACGGAAAGAAACGGCATTGCCTTCTAATATGACGGATGGCGTTTCAGATGCCAACTCAATCGAACTTATCGCTGATTTATTTCGCACGCAATTCAGCAGTGTTTTTTCAACGAAATTCTTAACGAACGGGATATTGCAGCTGCCACCAGTAACGTTCCTGGTATGTCTCTATTTGGAACTTCATTTTCCGTCGACAGTGTCACAGTGGCTTCAGCCGGAAAGCAGCTTAGATCGTCTACTGGAGTTCCCTCACTGATCCTGAAACGCTGCCTAAATACTTTTGTGACGCCTTTAGCCCAAAATTTTTAATTAGTCGTTGTCTTCAGGCGTTTTCCCTGACAGTTGGAAAGAATCTTTCATTTTCCCTATTCACAAAAAAGGATGCAAACGAACTGTCGCTAATTAGCGCGGAATTGCTGCGCTGAGTGTCATCTCTAAACGCTTTGAACTAATTGTTCTAGATAGTCTGGTTCAGGACTGTTCGCATATCATTTCGAAGGATCAACACGGATTTATGCACAAGCGATCCACAACGAAAAATCTAACTGGCTTTACTTCGTTTATTATTCCATATACACCGAACTCTCCACTGCTTTTGATAAGGTGGACCATGAGATTGTCATTGCGAAATACGACACATTGGGCATCCACGGTAATCTTCTTGTTTGGATTCGTTCCTACCTGTCTGGCAGGTCTTCGTCTGTAAAGATTGGAAACTATATTTCATCCCCTTTCCCCGTTACATCTGGAGTTCCTCAAGGCAGCCACATGGGGCCAGTCCTTTTTCTGCTGTATATAAACGACGTGAACATAATCCTCAAATGCTTCAAGCTCTCATATGCGGACGACCTCTACGAGGCTCTACTAAGTAATAAATGGCCGTCATGACGCTCAGTTTCTGCAACATGAGTTAGAAGCATTCCACGATTGCTGCCGGCTCTACAGGATGGCACTAAATGTGTACAAGTGCTCGGTCATATAGTTTTGTTTAAAACGGGTGATCCTTTTCTACGACTACACCATAAAAGGGGCGAAATTGAAGCGTTAAACGACAGTTAAGGATCTTGAACAAAGATTAAAATAAATAAATCCACCTGTGGTACTGGCACTGGCACATTTTCCACGACCACGCCCATAACTTTTTTTTTGTCGCAGCATTTCTGGCTAAGAAGCCATCTTGATAACTTGACTTGACAGATTGTAACGAAATGTTGCACAAGTAAACATTACACTAGTTTTACCCCAAATTTTATCAACGTTTACCCATGCAATAAAACGTTATAAGCATAAGAAAGTGTTGCATTTTGTTCGAGTACAATCATTAATGAACGCGAGCAAATTCCTTCAAATTCCACTAGCTTATATTTTGTTAGATAGGCCTAATTCGTCTGCGACTTACAGACTTCTTTTGCATAGAAAGCTCAACGTGCAACTAATACTAATAGTAAAAGTGTTTTTCTAATAAATGAAGTGAACATGAATGCTATCTGACTTATGTTGAGACATACTCAATTTTTAGGAACTAAGCTTAAATTGACTTTGACTGAATTTTAAATTTACAGAATGCGTCAAAAAACTTCGAGACTCTCACTAATACTACCTTACCACTTAAGCCGTTCAACCTAGTTTTACGAAATGTTGCTCCAGGTGTCAGTTATTGTTTACAAACAGATCCATAAAGTACGTCACGCGTTAAGGGGGGAGGGGGTTTAGAAATTGTGATGAAGGGTCGGAAGTTGTGTGACGTCACATGGAGAATGTTTCAAGATAAAAATAAAACTGTTTGATTTGATCTTAGTTTGCATGTTTTAATGCATATAGCAAATATTATTATACTAAAAAAATTAACTGAATTATTTTTGCCGTTGTTGTTTTTACGCTTATTTTCTTTAACTCTGTTTTATTAATTTTGGGATGTTTGCGAGGTTCCGTGTTCATAATTGCCCAGAATTTTTCAATTGGGCGAAGCTCCGGTGATTTTAGTGGGTTCATATCTCTTGGCAAAAAATTGACTCCGTTGGCTCGGTACGACTCCAACCCGTTTCGAGCGTAGTGATCGGATGCTAGATCAGGCCAAAACAGATTTGATCCTTTGTACTCCCTTACACGGAAAAAAAATCCGTGCCCGTTTCCGTGAACGGCAGTCATGGATTCGAGAACAAGCAAAAATACACCGTGAACTAAATCACGTAATCGGGAAGTCATGAAAACGTGAACTAGTTCACGGTCCGTTTTCATTTTCGCGAACGCTTTTGTTTCTGTGTATGAATGGCAAGAGACGCTTCTTAAGGCACCGTTGATTGTTCCAGAATTGACGATGGGTGCGCTTATTTCACCACAATCGCAAATCGCCTGCTAGATCAGGTACTTCTTTGCAAATTTTGATAATTTCTTCTCTCGAACATCCTCCGGAACGTCAAACTTAGACTTGGCAGCGGAATATTTTTGCCGAGGAAGTGGACGAAAGTCGTCCGTGACGTAAGTTTCGGCATCCATCACGATGCAACACGATTTGGTGAGTAAGTTCGTGTAATGAATCCAGGCGCGGGTTTTCGCTGTGATGTTTTGCTTTCCATTCTGGTTTGGGGCTTTTTGTCCCTTTCCTTTCTTCGGGCACTCAGATGCTTCTTGAAGATTTTTATCACACGATACACAGTTGTATTTGCAATTCCAAGCTTTTTAGCGATGCATCGGTGGGGCGACTCTGGATTTTGATTGTAAGTGCATCAAATGTTTACACTTGACAGATGTAAACAATACACTATGAATAAATTTTCAGGATTTTTACTCATACGGTTTAAAGGTTACAGAAGATTTTCAGTGTGCCATTTTTATCGAATACACACTTTATAGAAAGGAGGAGATGTTCGTTGTGGAGAGTTGGATGATGACTATCACTCCATGCCGAAGCAGTTTATTCAATGTTCATTATATAGGGGAACTGCCCCCATATTAATCTCATTGTTCCTATATTCATCCTACGATGAATCAAACAATTGGGCAGTTGAAGGATTAATAAGTAATGTTTGTTGTAGTTATTTAACGTAAGCAAAGATTATTATAAAACTAAACCGATCCTTCAACTGCCCAATTGTTTGATCCATCGTAGGATGAATATGGAAACAATGAGATTAATATGGGGGCAGTTTCACTATGTTTACAAATTCTGATAGATTAGTGCAGTAAGTCTAAACTGAGTAACATCTCTCAACATCGCATAACAACGTGATGCAAATCGCACTGGAGGACTCCCAAACTAAACGATAATAACTCATTGCGTCATGTAACCATCGCACCGTAGTCATCGTCTTCCAGCACAACCATAAATTATAACATACCGTACAAGTAGGCTTCCTTGTTCCCTGCGATGAAACCAAGGTTAATGTGAAAAGAGGCATCTCCTCTAAGAAAAATTGAGTTCAGCTGTCACAAAGAATTCCCTACGGACTTCCTACCGACACCTTCCAGGAATCCACCCTGCTACCGATCAACCGGTGCATTACCAGCGGGGTGACACGGGGAGAAACCTGTCATAATAATAATCTTACGATATGATTATGACTGTCATTATTGTTAATAACAATCGAGCGGTTAATTTGAGTAAGTCAGCAGCGGCAGCTTGTCGCGCAGTGACAGAAGCCGGTTTAAATGCTAATTATTGCTGCGCTCAAGAGCGACTGTCTGTGACGTGTGTGTGTGCATCACCCCTTGGTTCTTTGAAGATGGAGCGGTTTCGAGCAAATGACAACTCATTACGGCCAATGAGCAAGATGAGTCGTTTTCTTGGATAATTGCGACAAAAAAAAAAAAAAAAAAACTATGGCGAAAAATGTCACAAAGCGGTGAAGTACTTCAATTGGACGATACTTGTTGCAGCGAGAAGCGGAGGAGTCGCGTGACGCACATAAACTTTCTCTTCCGACGTAAGCACCCCGGATCTTGAATTGCATGGCAATCTGGAACGGATCTGGCGCACGAATTTCATGTCGGATGACGCTTTCTTCTCAGTTTTCCTACAGACTTGTTCGCCGTCCTGAAGAAGGTAGTAGTAGGTGCTAAATGATAAATTAGTTTCGATTTTCGGCTCATTGTGTCAGAAGGTCATTGCGCAACCATGAGAAGCCTATTTTCTCGTTAACAACGGTAAGAAGTTCATCAATCATTGCGCTGAGCAATCCGCATTAGGTACGGGGGATGGGACGTTGAAAGATTCGGACAATTCGGACAAAGTGGAGTTTTTTTCGGAGGCGCTTTTGAGCATTCCGCTCTTGTTGTCTAATAACTCTATTCCAAGTAACTCGCTCATTTTTTGCGTAAGCAAGAAACTCTTAGCATTTTTTTTTTCTCGACTCCATCTGTACAAGGAAACCGTCAAATCAACAACTGTGTAAGCGTCATATGCTAATTTATCAGCCGCTGTGAGTGTCAACAAGTCATTTTTGACATTGTCTCGAAAAACTCAATGACACTTTCAAGTCGGAATCGGTACCAGGATCTCTGTTACTGCGTTGATTGCTAACGATTTGTCTCTATCAGCACCTGAGTCTAGGCAGCAGCATAATAGAGGTGCGCCAAACTAGCCACTTGTTATGCGTGAAGAGATAAGGCAAAAACTTCCGCAAGGTCGATTGATTTGACGATAGACGACGGCTTCAAATGGCTTCCGCCTGGTCGAAGCCATTAAATTTGCAAACAAAACCTAGTTGGTCACTAATTTTACATTTTCCCACAGCAAATCTCTCCGAAGCAAAGGAAACACATCGAACAGTGCTATCAAAGCATCAAACAAACCCGACAGCTGTCATTTTTCCGTCAGATGCAGAAAATTGACCCCGAAATCGATCATGTGCCATCCCTTTTTCGGACCTCAACGCACATTGACAATTTCAATTATTTCTTCTTTCTCGTTAAGATCGTCATCCTACGATGCTTTCGCTTCAAAACATTGCACAACACTCATCTCTTCCATCATCATCGTCGTCGGCGTCGTCGTCGTCGTCGTTGTCGCCAATGACCATTGTCATCTTATTGCCCGTAAAACTTCAAGACGCACTCGCGGCCGTTCATTGAAATCGAAAACGCTATGCCTGGCTTGCTTGGATTTCATTCCAAAACCGAAAAACGAGTTTTCAACGCCTGGTTGCCGTGCCATATGGTCGTCTGTGTCGCATTTTTATTCCTTTTTTTTTTTCAACGCAGAACGTGATCCGACCTTTTCGCGATCGCTTTTCGGCCCGTTTCCCATTCTCTCGCTGTTCGCTGCCGCGTCCGAGACCTTTCACCTCGTTGGTTTGTTTTTCGTTTCTTCGGCGAACAAAACGGCCAAGATTGACGAGATCTATACCTGCCCACCTTCCAATACCTACAATTTGCATTGTTCGCGCAAAAACGATGAAATGGAAATTTCAGCGATCATCCGATTAACAGGCTAGGGGCTTCCATTTGTGCGGAATGGTCGTTCGAAACCAGAGTTTTGTTTTCGCTTTTCTCGGGATTTTCTGGCAAATTGATAACAGCCCTGCAGTGACATGAGATTTCCGACTGTATTGGCGAGCTGTCAATCTGAGAGGGTAGATTTCTGTTGAAACAGGCATGTATTATTGAAATTATTTTAATTCCATTGTGAATCTTTTCTTTCTTGATGCTCTGATTATGGTTATGTTTATCATCATCGTCATCGTTGTGAATGTTTTCAGGAGGCACGAAAAAATACGGAGATAAAAAGTGGTTCCAAACGGCATTGCCGATTATGGGCTAATGAGAGGTTATGGGTTTTGGTAAATGGATTTTTTTTTCAGGCACGAGGCTTGCATGTTGGCCTGATTGTTTTGTCGTGCGAACCCCCATATTCTGCATCATGTGGCTGAATTTTGTAGATAATAGGGCAGGATTTTGGTTGTGTGTGGCATGTGGTTTGCTGGTTTCGGTTTCGCCTACGCCTCGATTTCATTTAATAGCTTCTTGTTTGCGTTGTTTGCAACAGATTCGTATTGTTTGAATGTCTGTAACATGCCAACAGAATTGGTTGAAAGCTTTTGGCAAGTAGGGGAAAATGGCTCTTAGGTGGGGATATCGATCGCACCCGACAACTTTCTGGCAATACGTCAACGAGCAGCGAAAAGAATCTCGCCTTCCATCCACTCAGGAGATTTGCGATTTGTTTCCGTCAAGTTTGCCAATGTGTTTGCTGATGAGAACTTATCTGATGGTAACATTTTTCGAGTAGCTAGTAATGTTCCAGTTCTTGGTCAATCGCTGGGAGCTATCATCGTCAACCTCACGATGATTACCAGAGCGACTTCTGAACAGAAGTCCTCATTTAAGCCTGAACCTGACGGAGTTCCTTCCGCCTTCCTCAAGCGACACATTTCCAGCCTAGTGACTTCTCTCTATCGTCTGAATCGAATGACCCTCGTAAGTGGGCTGTCTTCTTCCTCGACAACTACAGCGACATTAAAAGCTGACTCAAAGTAAATTGGAACACACTGCAAGACCGTAATTCGCGATTCAATAAGCTTAAAAAGTCCATTAATTATTGCTTTACAGTACTTTCATTAAAACGTCAAAGTTACAGCATTAGATGGTTACCTTTCTCCAGTTCGAACGAAATCTCGACCCGTCCTCTTGATGGAGCCCATCAGCGCCCGCACAGTGGAAACGGACACGGAATCAGCCAAAATCGACCTTGTTGGCAGCATACCACTCCAGAACCACCTTGGAGCTGGCCAAATCTGGCCAAAAGATGACTTTGCCTCTATGCTTGCGGATGAACGGCAATACACGCTTTTTTAGGCATTCTTCGATGTAAACTTGGGATGTCATCGTCGAGGATGTGACGAATGATTCCGTTTTCAGGCCACCACTGCAAATCGCTTGCCAAATCATGGCATTCTTCGCAAACTTGTCGGCAAACACGAACTTGAATTTTGCAGGCACATCCCCACGTCCAGTCGTGATGTAAACTTTTGACCGGGAAGCCGCTTAAAATCGAGTATGACGTATGATTCGTCATCGAAGTGCAGACCTTGTGTTTCGTCAAAACACGGTAAATGAGCTTTGCATGCTTTTTGGCCACGGAATTTTGCTTGTGCCGGTTCGGATGTTTACTGGCTTTTGACGACTTGTATCCAACCCTGGCCATGATGTTCCGCACCGTTTGAAAGTTGGCGTTATACATTCTGGCCACATCTCGGATCGAAAGACCAGGGTTGGCTTTAACGCACCTCAATACCTTGTTGCGCAGCTGACGATCCCTGGTTCCAATTTTTCGTAGATCCGCTGATTCCTTTCCACACTCAGGGTTTCCTTGCAGGTTATGAGCATTCGAAAAACTGTTGTATTCTGCATCTTCAGCACTTTAGCCAGCTTGACACCGGACTACTCCGGATTTTCCAGGTGTTTATATATGTTTTCTTCTTCTTTCTAGTTTCATTTGACGTTATTTCTGAACGCGATCAACTACTCGAGCTCGTTTGTTGTTGAGCATAGGGGCCTCAAAAAAAAATTTAGTTGGCACTCGATACTGTGAGGCGATGACGATAGAAGCATCTTGAGAATGGTATTGGAGCTGAACTCATTAAGATAAGCTCGTAAAAGTTGGACATTTGTCTGCACCGGTTGATAGTCAGAATCTGGGAGACATAACGGCTATCGTAGGAGTGGAAAGATGGCCCATCTACAAGAAAGGCTACAAGTTAGAGTTTGAGAACTTTCGAGCGATCGCCATTCTGAATGCTGCCTACAAAGTGCTATCCCAGATCATCTTCCATCGTTTTTCACCTATAACGAATGAGTTCGTGGGAAGTTATCAAGCCAGCTTCGACAACGGTTCAGATCCAGTGTAAACAATCCACTGTCAAAGATTTTCGATTCCCACCACTAGAGGCGAGCTAGCGGCACGCGAGCGGCGTAACAATTTTCTTTTATTCAGCCTGTATGACGGATGGGTCCTCCCTTAGCTCAGTCGGTAAAGCCGCAGCTACAAAGCAACACCATGCTGGAGGGGGCTGGGTTCGATTCCCGGTCTGGTCTAGGAAGTTTTCGTTAAGGAAAATTTCTCGACTCCCTGGGCATAGCGTATGATTTTACTTGCCACACAATCATACTAATGCAAAAATGGTACTTGGCATCGAAAGCTCTCAATTAATAACTGTGGAAGTGCATTTAGAACACTAAGTTGAGAGCAAGCAATAAGCTAATTGCGAAAGCAATAAGCTTGAAATGCTAAAAGAAGAAGAAGACGGGTCACATCCAAGTGGACATCAGCTGCCTTCGAGAAGTTAAACTAAATTGGACAGACTTGGAATTAACGCTAGCCTCTTACAGTGGCTCTAATCTTTCTTCTATGACCGTTTACAGTTGCAATCGGCGACTGTCATTCCTTGCCACATCTGGAATCTCGCAAGGAAGCCACCTTGGCCCGTTGGTGTTTTTGCTCTATTTCAACGATTTCAACTTTGTCCTTGAAGGCCCACGACTGTCGTATGCTGATGGTCTGAAAATCTACTTCCGGTTTTAGACTACCATTGATTGTCACTTTCTTCAAAGCCAACTTAACATTTTTGCCAACTGGTGCCATCTGAAGCTACTGGTTGTCAATTCTAGTAAGTGTTCAGTGATAATCTAACGGAAGAAAACACCGATCAGCATTTAGCTACGAGGAGTTGAGATACAACGTGTGATATCAAAGACCTGGGAGTTATTTTGGATTGTTAACTCTCATACAAACAGCATATCTTTTACGTTATCGACAAGGCATCCAGAATGCTTACGTTCATATTTAGCATGGCGAAAAATCTCGCGGATCACTTCTGTTTGAAATCGCTCTACTGCTCCCTCGTCCGGTCTGCGATAGAATACTGCTGCCCTGTTTGGAATCCCAATTACCATAACACCGTGCAAAGAACGGAGTTCGTTCAACGAAGATTCATTCGTTTCGCTCTGCGAAGATTCTCCAGGAGTGATCCTTATCGTCTTCCAAGCTATGAGAATCGGTGCCAGCTAAACCATCTTGGATCCTTGTGGGTTCGAAAAGATGCGAAAGGGCCCTGATTGCAGCCGACAACCGACTGGAAAAAAAATGATTGTTCAACTTTTCTACATCAAATCGACATCAACGTTCGACCCCGAGAACTTCGTAACAATGCGATGCTATAATTTTTGTGTGGCTTTTGTGTAGCTTGTGCTAACGTAAGAACTTATTACACTCGAGAGACGCGACGCGAGACAGGACACAACACTTATTGTTCTTATAAAACGTAAAAAGGGGGTTAAATTTACTTTTTTAGTCGACCGGTTTCGGGCTAGATGTTGCCCATCTACAGGACGATGTCCGACGTTTTGTAAGAACAATAAGTGTTGTGTCCTGTCTCGCGTCGCGTCTCTAGAATGCGATGCTGCCTCGCCACCGCACAAACTACAGCATGATTGGGGGTTATGAGCGGATAACAAAGAGTTTTCAAGTGTGTTGCGTCTTCATTTTACTTCCACTTGGCTCGCGAGGCACTGCGCCTGAGATTCAACGCTATATTTGTAAGAATCAGGAACTTTATTTGACCACTTGTTTTTCGTTAGTACATTTGTTATTCTTGACTATGTCCCATCCAACTTCCAACTTCAGATGTCTATGAAAGTTGCATGAGTTATCAGCATCTTCTTAAGTAGACATCTAATCAACACTTTCCTCCCATCCCTTGCTGATCATAACGTTTGCATTAAAAAAAATTGAGAAAAATTGCCGATTTTTCATGGGTTTACCTTCACCCGCACTGACAAAACAACCCATGCAGCATCAATCATAGTAACCCATGAGTCAGCAGACAAAATTTGACAGCTCTATCAGTCGAACTCTAACCGTGATGGCAAAAACAGTGAAGCAACTCCGTTCAGAAGTGTGCGCGTTCAAAGAACGGCACCCCGCCGCGTCGAAAACGGACATCGTGCGGCACTTTGTGGACGCCGGATACGCCCGTTCCGGCATCTACAACATCTTGGCACTATTAGACAACAATCAGAGCATCGAAAGAAAGCCCGGTTCCGGACGGCCGACGACCCTGAGCGACAAGAAGCTCCAAAGGATGCTGAAGAGGAAGACCGAGGGAAAAGTGGCTACATCGCTGCGTGCGCTTGGCCGGGAGGTCGGTTCAACCGGCCAAACAGTGAAAAAGTACCTGGCGAACATGAACATACATGTCAGGAAGCGGAAGTCGCGTCCACTGGTTTCGGAGCTGCGGGCAATGACGCAGCGGCAGCGGCTGAATAAGATGGTCAACTCGATTTTCCCGGCGAATCGCGACGTGGCGCTGGTGATGGACGACGAGACCTATCTCACCCTGGATGGCAACGACTGGCAGGGCACTTTGTATTTTACTTCCCCCACGAAGGAAGTGAGCTGCGAGGTGAAGTTCATTTCACACACCAAGTTCCCCAAGAAGGTGCTGCTGTGGCTAACAATCAGTGAGAAGGGGATGTCAAAGCCGCTCTTCTTTTGCTCCGGACTGGCCGTGAACGGTTAAATTTATAGTACGAAATGCCTGCCGGAATTTGCGTCGTTCATCAAGAAATACCATAAGGGCAAAGACGCGGTGTTCTGGCCGGATCTGGCGTCGGCCCACTACTCGATGCAATCGTTGGAGGAGATGGAGCGGCTGAATATCGATGTGGTACCTAAGTCGGCGAATCCACCCAAAGTCCCCCAGCTGCCTCCCATCGAGAATTTCTGGGCCAACCTGAAGCGTAAGACCAACAATTTTGTCGAGAATACTGAGGAGGAATTGATAAATAAATCGAAGAGAGAACTCAAAAACATGCCTACACGCATGTTTTTGTCCACCATGGCAAATGTTCCGGTTAACTGCCGGAAAGCCGATCGCAAGGGCGTAGAATTTGTTTGCAAGTAAGCTTAAATAATTACCTTCTATGTGAAACTTATCAAAAGCAATTATCTGTCCTAGCTTTTCACTTATCACCATCCGAAAAAGTCCATTTTTTAATTTGTTGTTGTTGTTGTTGTTGTTGTTGTTTTCGTATTTACGTGTCTTTCAGCCTGAGGCTGGTTCGTCACGACAGGGTGACGACTTGGACCCTACAAATCGAAGTATTGTTCTAGTCAATATATTGACGGAAGAGAAAATCGATTATGAGAGATACGAGGCGCGAGAAATCTATACACTGATAATTAAAATAAAGTGCCCATCTCATCAGTTTCTTAACTATTCCATGTATTTGGTTTATATGAAAGTGTAGTCTTTTTTGATAAAGATTGTACTCGAAAACAATGCAACACTTTGGTTGGTGTATATTTATTTTTTGCATGGACAATGATGAAATTTTGAGTATAACTAGTTTAGAGTGTTATGTTTAAATATGCAAAATTTCGTCACTGTTTGTCATATAGTTAACGAGATGGCTTCCACGCAAGAAGTACTTCGAAAAAAAATTATGGGCTCGGTCGTGGAAAATCCAGACCAGTTCCACAGGTGGATCACGAAACAGTTAGGAAGCGACAATTCGATCCGTGTGGTAAAATCGTTCAAGGCGAGCTGGCAGCGGAGGAAAAGCGAAGACGACCGACCTCGTGAACGCAAGGAAAGTGAGGGATTACTTCGAGCGCTACCCATAGAATCCTGTGCTACACTTGCACCACCTTTCTAACACATTTTCATCCGCTACTGTTTCTTCAAATCCTTGTCGATTTTGAAGACATTTCCTGTTTTTCAGAGATTGCCCTTCATAATCGCCTTGGATTTTTCTATTGGGTGAAGTTCTGGCGAGTTTGGCGGATGTGCATCCTTCGGCACAAAAACAACATCGTTGGCTTTGTACCATTCCATCGCCGGTTTCGCGAAATAACACGATGCCAGATCCGGCCAAAACAGAGTGTGACCTGAGGAAGGGCAGCAGCATCTGGAGGCATTCTTTTTTATATATTTGGCCGTTGATGGTACCGGTTTGCTGAATTCGCCGCACACGCAGATCGTTTGGCACACCAAGTAATTCTTGGCAAATTTGTCGACCTTCTTCTTCCAGAACTTCTCCGGAACATCCAAGCGGGACTTGCCGACGAAAAACTCCAGACCGGGGATCCGCTTGGCGTCCGCGTTAATGTACGTCTTGTCGTCCATTACGATGCATTTCGGCTGCAACAATCACCGTATTCGGTTCGGTTCGGTTCGGTTCGGCGCCTTCCTTACTTTGAAGACATGAAGTTCGGCCGCTTCATTGTCATCCCTCACCTTCCTTGTGTTCACGGGGTCAGTCGTTCTCGCTTTTCTTCCACTGCCAGCTCGCCGCTGGTTCGTCTGGGTCTCCTTGAACGATACAGTTACCACATGGGAGACGGTCGAATTGTCGATTCCCAACTGTTTTGCGATCCACCTGTGGCACTGGCCTGGATTTTCCACGACCGAGCCCATAATTTTGTGTCGAAGCACTTCGTGCTTGGAAACCATCTCGACTTCACAGATTGTGACGAAATTTTACACATATTAACATTACACTTTAAACTAGTTTTACATAATTTCGTAAATTTTTACCCATGCAATAAAAAGTTATACACAAAAGCAAGTGTTGCATTTTTGTCGAGTACAGCCTGTATGAAAGCTAAATTTGGCGTAAATTCCTGGGATATTTCATGTTCAATTTGTTCAGATATCAACTAAATCAGGTCTGGGGTACATTATATTAAGCAGTTGCTTTGGTTTGCAATTGCATGGGGAAAATTTCCGCGTCTGTTGAAAATCATCCGTTTGGACGTAGGACTGCGTCTTTGTTTGCTATACTTGGGTACAATCAAAAAGACAAAATCAAATTGCGATAGTCAAGAAAAGTATTCGGGTTTGTGCGTTAATATTTCAGTCGTTCCTCCAAAAATTTAAAAAACAAATTGCACCAATTTATCGGCAATATCTACGCATCGATTTCAATAGAGGACATTGTTGATTTTGGTCCACAAACTATTGAAAAGTTCATAAATGTTAAGGCTTGTCTTAAAAAGTCATCATACCCTGTCTATACCTTTGCAGACGAGCGCCATGATGAATAAATAATATTATGTTGGTGCTAATGGTGCTAACGAACGACAACAATCCACACGTAGATGTCGTGACTGTACATTTCCTCGTATGCGAACAATACTGAAAGACATGGATCCACAAAATTGTTATGAACTCCATCTGATTGAAACCTACTGGGCTATGATGAATCGCGAACTTCGCAAGACAAAAGAAGAGGCGAGTGGTGAAAAAGAAATGATGAGAAAGTGAACAAAAAAAAACAGACTGCACAGATTCTGTTGGAGTGCGTCAATCGCAAATGTCGAACATTTTACTCAAACTCAGTTTATAATGTAACCAACGTATGTAAGCTGACATACATACCTATACTGAACTACTGTAAACATTTGGTTTCATTTCGATAATTAAAGCCGGTATACCGATATCAATCTTAAGTGTTGCAATAATTATCGGCTCACCCTTTAGATTGAGAAAACGTTCCTGTACGTGATAATGTGATGTGTTTTTATGTTGTGATGTGATGTGATGTAATGTGATGTGATAATAAGAAGCCACCACCAGTGCAGGACTTGCCATTGCGTACAGTTCCTCCTAATGGCAAGATCAAACTGAACGTACCTGTAATCCTCACTATTCCGTTGTATGAAGGGCCAAAAACGGTGGTGTGAGCCCGTCAGCAGGAGCACTTAAGGACTGTATCGTTAATTATGAGTACACCTAAAAATTGCTGTTTTCTAAATATGTTTTATTTATTTGGCAACTCAAATTAATTTACATTGTTTATTGACCATCAAATAAGCCCATTACAGCAGTATTCATTTAATTTTTCGTAGATCTGGCCAGCTCTCGCTCCTTTTTCTTGATGTTCCTCGTGAGATTTTGCACAACCGCTCCGTCGAAGGTTTTGCTTACGTTTAATCAGTCTTTTTTTTAATTTGATGATGTCATCTGCTCCTCTAGCCTTCTTCCGACAGCTTTGCGTTCATCAAAGCCCAAAATTTCTCAATGGGTTTTATTTGCGGACAATTTGGAGGACCAATTTTCCACAAATTGGACATTGTTCTCTTCATATCAGTCCAAGGCGGCACGCGCATAGTGGCAGGATGCCAAATCAGGCCAAAACGGTGTCGAAGCTTTGTGTTTTCGGATTAGTGGCAGAATTCTTTTCTGCAGGCATTACTTCCCGAAAAAATGGGCGTTCGTATTTGCGGTAGTGAAAAATGGTGTCAATTTCATACCGTACTGGCAAATTGCATGCCAAACCAACACTTTTTTTGCAAAAAATTTCGTGCCCCTGGAAGTGCCCTGTAGTCCAATTTGACGTACGTCGTCGTACAGCTTCCGAGCCCGAGTTTTCACGGAATCCGCCTAAATTTGGTTGCGTTTCGGACATTTTTGTTTCCGGTATGTCTTAAGGTAATTCCGCTTCTTTGTTATTATTATTATTATACTTTATTATAGATATTTTACCACGGTTGGTCGCATTTTGGACTGCACAGACACTAACACCTTCTTCTTTTGTTAATTTTCCTAGCGACAATCCCTTTTCAGTGCAGTACTTCATCACAATCGATTTTCGTTTCCGTAAGACCTCGCATTGTTCCGGTTGAAGTAAAACTTTAAGTTTTAATGAAGGTTTTCGTTTGTTTACAAGGCAAGCAACACATTGACACTAAACAGCTGTCAAAATAAGTCATAGCCTTTTTCATACAGAACCTCACAGGTGTTCTCATAATTAACGATGCAGTCCTTACAGAAACCCACTGAAAGGATAGAGAATCAACGAAACGCTCTTATTACAGGAAATGAACAGTAAGCAATACACATTAGGATTTCCGTCTGGTGGTTTGGTTAAAAAGAGGGTTAGCAAACTCACTGTAGACTGTCGGAAGACAATTAGACCCTCGCTGATCTCGATCTGACTTATTTCCATCAAGGAAGGCAGAATTGCCATCCATGACTTGGGTCAGATAACCACGAATCCTAGAGGAAACGTTCCTGTACGTATTGATAATGTGTTTGTTGAATTGGTTTGCCATTGGAGCCATGGGGCTTAGTCCCATGTACATATTATCGAGGTAAACCTGTACCCCTAAACAACCCTATTGAATGATATAAAAAGTTTGCAGCACCCCTGCCCTCCCAAATGCACAATCGAATGTTTCGCACTAAGAAAAAAAAAAAAAGGTTTGCATGACAACAATCCAAACTCTTACTTTTCTTGCACGAATAGCAATTTTTCACTCAATGCCTAATGTGTTTTTCCTACCCAACCCACCGAATCCCGATTGTCAGTCTGAGTTGTGCGGCCCAACAATGGCACACGCGGGGCGAAACTAAATCTACATACATTATTCAGCTCGTACGCGCCATGTCCGATCGACGGGAACCGATTGAGCGGAAAGGTCACCAAGTCTTCGTCGTCGTAGTCGTGGCCGTTGTTTAACCATCCAAAATGGAGGAAAATTAAACGTGTCCTACCGTCATCGAGAGCGACTCGACCACTCTTCTACTAACTACTAACACTGGTTGTTGCATTCCGCCTCTATAAAGAGCGCTTTATGGATTTTTCCCTCCCGCAACTGCCTACCCGGTTTACTATAGTCGGCACTTATAATAGGCAAGGTAGGTACCTGATGGTGCCTTTTAGTAGCGAATTAACAGGCAAAAAGGAGCATTTAGCACGCTTAACTTTGAGTCTGGTTATGTAACGTCCCACTGTAGTAGATCTATTTGCGAAGGCATTTTTCTTCAGAATAGATGATCACACTGGCTGCTGTAACTATTTTCAATTTACTCACGCGGCCCGTAGAGTTTGGAATGTGGTACCTATAAGCTGAGTATTGCGGCTACCGTTCTTAAATTGCAACCGCACGCATGCTTGCAGCTGATGGAAATTACGCGTAGCAGCGGGGAAAGCTGACAGCATGACAACAAAGCGATTCATAAGTCGTTTCGTTCGCTCGTAGAAAAGTCGGGACGGAGCACTCTTGATACCGTTTCGATCATGCTGCTTCTAAGCTTGGAGCAACTCACGACTGGTTGGGTGCTATTTTTCAATTTTCCTAAGCCGACCGTGCAAAGGAACCAGTTTGCGAGCGGCAGCAATAACGTAAACAAAACAGATGTGTCCACCGGACTCATAATCGATGACATTTGACAGTTACATACACACACAAACACACCGGCCTACGTTGGTGGTAAGCGCAGCGGCAGAAGCTAATCGCCGCAAACCAAAGGTGGTATTTTCTTCCTTGTTGAAATTAATTTTCCTCACATCGGTCGCTCGGTCGGCTACTTGGATCAGTACCAGCCAGCGGAACAGAAATTAATTCATTATTCCAAGGCTCGCTCGTGAAGGATGGTGGCGTTGTTGAAAAGGGGGAGTCACTCTTGACATCTCACATTTCGCGAGCTTTGCGCCAGACGACTTCCCGGGCTCGGATCTAGAACAACGGGTGCGCGGTCGTCGGTAGCGATGTAGCAAGCGAAAAGAGCAAAAGTATAACGCCTCGCGAACGTGGGTTGGTCGTCGGTCGGGTGCTGCCGATCGTGTAATCTGGTACAGTGCACACTGGCTGCATGTGAGGACGCAGGGGCCAAAAGTTCTGCGCCATGCAATACAACCCCTCCCCCCGCTGTTGTACCTCAATTTGAACGGTACACTTCATTTCCCGCAAGTCAACGTCGTGACTATTTAGGACCCAGATGTATGACATTTTGCGAGAAGTGGATTGGTCGACCGTTGGTCATGGAGACTTTGGTGGGAAGCAAGCAAGGGAGTTTCAATTAAAGCACAACATTTTTTTTAATGGTTTTGTGTTGTTGAAATGCGTTTTTTATTTATTTAATTTTTTTGTGTTGATAATGTAGGATATATTAATATTCAAAGTATATTAGTATTTTTTTTGGAGGTGTTTGATTTGTTGTTGTTGTTTGTGTGTGGGGGGGGGGGTGGGTGTTGTTGGTGGTTGGAGTGCGGGTGGGTGATGGTGGTGGGTGTTTGGGGGGGGGGGGGTTTTTTTTTGTTTGGGGGAAGTAAAGGGCGAACACGAAATTATTGTGACACCGAAAATGTCATGCCAATTTTTTTATAATGTTTAGAATCAAACCAAAATTTTAGGGTAGCTTTATACATATATTTACTTCAAAAATCAAAAGAAAAGTTAATCGATGGAGCCTTGAGTGTAAAATTGAACGCATTTTCGCTTGATGCCCACCATCAAAGTCTTTACAGTGTCATCCGGTACCAGTTTCTCAGTTTTTTTTTTTCATTTTCTTAACATGTCCTTCTCGTCTTTGACTGTCTTCTTGCTCTTCCGAAGTTCCCGCTTCATCATTGCCCAGTACTGCTCCACCGAGCACAGCTCCGGACAGTTTGGCGGATTCATGTCCTTTGGAACAAAATGGACAGAATTGGCCTCATACCACTCCAGGACACTTTTAGAATAGTGGCATGATGCCAAATCTGGCGAAAATAGCGGAGCTTCGTCGTGCTGCTGCAAGAACGGCAAAAGGCGCTTCTCGAGGCACTCAGATTTGTAGATCTCGCCATTTACTGTGCCCTTTGTCACGAAAGGCTCACTCCTCAGTCCGCAAGAGCAGATCGCCTGCCAAATGAGATATTTGGAGGCGAACTTCGACATTTTCTTCTTCTTAAATTTGTCGTGCACATAGAACTTGCTCTTGCCGGTGAAAAACTCCAACCCCGGAATTTGCTTAAAATCGGCTTTTATATACGTTTCGTCGTCCATCACAAAGCAGCCATATTTTGTCAGCATCTTCTCGTAGAGCTTCCGTGCCCGAGTTTTAGCCGTCGATTGTTGCCGCTCATCGAGGTTTGGGAAGTTCTGTACCTTGTATGTATGTAGTCCAGCTCTCTTCTCTGCATTCAGGACGTAGTTCTGCGACATGCCGATCTTTTTAGCCAAATCACGGCTTGAGACGTTGGGATTTGCTTTAATCATCCGCTTCACCTTTCCCTCCGTCTTTTTGTTCTCCGGTCTCGGTTTTCTTCCAGCTCCTTTGGCGTGGTCCAACGGCAACCGCTCCTCGAACTGCTTCAACATTCTGGAGACGGTTGAATGGTGAATGTTCAACATTTTTCCCAACTGCCGGTGCGACAGGTTAGGAAATTCCAGGTGTTTGGAAAGAATTTATTTTCTCGACTCGCGTTGGTTCACCTCCATTTTCGTTGAATCGAAAAACACGACTTCGAGTTTGACAGCATGTAAACAATACACATCAATAAGAAAGTGTGCAAAATTTGGTTGATTTTTACCCAATGGTAAAAAAGTTATGCCCTGTTGAATGTGTCGCAATAATTTTGTGTTCGCCCTTTACAGTTCAAATCGTGGATGGACCACACCTTTTTCATCTAGCATAGCCGTTGACAGAGGATTCCCGGTAGAGACAAAATGACAGCGAATTTGTATTTTTCGCATGTTATCAATGTTCTACAAAGTTGTGGTTGCAAAGAATGCAAAGAAAGTAAAACGCTAACGCTCCGTTGGATTATTTGGGTTTCATTTAAATAAATAATCTTATAAAATTTGCTTTTTTTATGTGTTAGTAAGAAGAAAATTAAATGTTTCTTTCTATCTGTGTACTGCTTATTCCATGTCCTTGAAACTTATTTTCATATTATTTTATTTTTATGCTATATCTCAGAAACAAATTCACAACTGGGACAGTTTAGAGTAATAATGTAACGAAAAATTATATCTTCAATGTTGAAAAAAAAAAATGGTAAATCTTTGTTGCTGTAATCAAAGATATGTGATAAATTTTCTCTCACCACCCGTTCTTATATTCTCAGACATTATTCTCTTTTCAGTGAGCGAGAAATGGCGCTATAACCATAATCCATATTGGGCTAGGACAATAGTTAATGCTAAAGTTCCAACCATTTGAAGAGAAATGGAGCATCACTTAACCTTCTTAGAAAAGATGCTCCCAACGACCGTTTTTAATAAATTTTTGTTCTGTACACCAAACAGGACATTCTGTTTAACTATTCTCTCCGACTATTCATTTCACCTTTCCTTTGATATCTACTGAAGGCTACGTGGGTTCCCTGTGTCTTCTTAAGGTAGATACCAACTCCTTCTTATCTCCAACGGTTGCATGGACGTGGCCAGGTGAGCGGTCGAGGAGTCTCTTCGTGAAGATTATTGCGTGAAGAAACGTATCAGTATCTGGTTCCGTTTCATGGTGACATGCAATGTCTTCAACGAATTATTCCTCATCGTAGCTCTATCCACAAGGTGTGCAAACGTCAATGCTAATGCTAATGCTAAGGAAGTAAAACGCTAACTCTCCGTTGGAAGGAGTTACGTCCGATCACTCGAATTTTTATACTATTTTTTTAAGTAATGTACTTTACAGGTTATCAGGTATTGGCAAGGTCAGTTTGATGAAATTTGTCAGAAGCAGATAATTTCCATCAACATGAGAGGCTTTAGGAGTGGACAGTAATTTATTGCTAGAATTAAGAGAATTGAAGAGAAAGCATTGAAAGTTCCGTATAGAATAACGGCAGGTAATGAAAATTGAAATATTGTATACTAAAGGGTGATACGGTCAAAATTTGGTCAAGGGAAAACACGTGTAAATCGGTGAAATCGTTTATTTAAAAAATCAAATTAAATTTCTTTTTCAAGTTCAATTAGTATAAAATTCAGGAAAAATATTCAGTTAGGCTTCCGCTTTTCCAAATCCGAATTGCCGGGCCTTACGCTTGACCCCTGCCATCAGATTTTGTACAGCCACCTTGTCCACCTTCTTCGCCGCAGAAAGCCAGTTTGCCTTGAACTGCTGCTCGTCCTTAGCAGTTTTTTTGGTCTTCTTTAGGTTCCGCTTGACAATAGCCCAGTATTTCTCAATTGGGCGGAGCTCTGGCGTGTTGGGAGGGTTCTTGTCCTTGGGAACCACCTGCACGTTGTTGGCGGCGTACCACTCCATGGCCTTTTTACCGTAATGGCAAGATGCCAAATCCGGCCAAAACAGTACGGAATAACCGTGTTTCTTCAGGAAAGGCAGCAGACGTTTATTCAAACACTCTTTCACGTAAATTTCTTGGTTGACAGTCCCGGAAGCTATGAAAATGCTGCTTTTCAAGCCACAGGTACAGATGGCTTGCCAAACCAGATATTTCTTTGCGAACTTTGACAGTTTCGTGTGCCTGAAAATATCTGCTACCTTTCCCCTTCCTTTTGCCGTATAAAACTCCTGTCCCGGAAGCTGCTTGTAGTCGGCTTTGACGTAGGTTTCGTCGTCCATTACCACGCAGTCAAACTTCGTCAGCATCGTCGTGTACAGCCTCCGGGATCGCGCTTTGGCCGTCGTATTTTGTTTATCATCGCGATTTGGAGTCACTACCTTCTTGTAAGTCGATAGTCCGGCTCGTTTTTTGGCTCGATGCACGGTTGTAGACGATACACCCAGGTTATTTGCGGCATCTCGGAGAGATAGGTTAGGGTTTCGCTTGAAACTACCGGCAACTCTCTTTGTCGTCTCAGCGGCTTCCGGTTTTCGATTTCCCCCCGATCCAGACTTCCTGGCTGTCGACAAACGTTCCCCAAACACTTTAATTACATTTGTAACGGTTGATTTGGCAACTTTTAGCGATTTTGCCAACTTTGCGTGCGAGTAGCTCGGATTTTCGCGATGCGCGAGCAAAATTTTGATACGCTGCTCTTCTTGCTTGGACGGCATTTTGACAACTGAAGAGTGAATTCCAAAATCAAAATAGAAGCAACATTCTACACACACACACCTTCAAAATGAGGGGTGTTCAGATTTTTTAAATGCAAAATTGAAAGAAATACGTCAAGTTGATATTGACCAAATTTTGACCGTATCGCCCTTTAAAACTATATTCAAAACTGTTTTTTCTACCAACACCTCCTCTATGCTTCTTTAAAGCCAAAATTTGTACAAAATGGCCCACTCTATAGACGGCTGTGAAAGCAAGTTAATAAAACCTTTATAAGAACATAAAGATTTTGAAAATGTTCTAGTGAAAGATGTTAAGACCACTTGAGAACCTTCATAAAACCTTGGCTGCCACGAAAACCAGAATGTGGCCAAATGGCCACAGCTGTCACATATCACAGTGAATTCGAGGTTGTTTTTTGTTGTTCTGCTTTTTTCGATTCTCTGCTCTTTTGATTCATTTAGCAGTCAAAAAAAAAGGTCTAGTGTTGCGGGAAGTTTTGTTTGATAGCAAAATATCCAAAACCAATTTCTACAGCGTATAATGCTCCAAATTATATGCGCATTTATTTGTTTGGTGAACATTGGCACGATAAGAGCCGATAATTAATGCGCCTCCGAAATTATGCGAATTTACAACAACATATATCAAATTAAAACAAATATATTCGATAAATCATGAATTTCCTTTTAAGTGCTTGGAATTGGATGAGATTATCTAAAAGAATGCCAAATTTGGTCTCTGATCTACAGTTTATTTGCATACCATTGAAAATTTTGATGCATTTATTTTTCCTCATTTCAATTATTTTTATATTTCAATATGGCGATTGGAAAAAAATCACAATTTTGCCATAAAGCCAATTTTTCTTCGCAATGACTATCATAAAACTATTGGAAGCAAAATGGTTTTAAAATGCCTTTTCAACTGACCATATTAAGATAATATCAATGAGTCCTAAAACGGAATTTCAATACAGCATTTTACGATTTCATAAAGTCGAAATAAAACCTTTGATAGGAGTAAAAGGAATTTGAGAAACATGACTTTAAGATCGTTGTTAACAAGCTGTGTAGGTTCTCATAAACCTGATTAAAATATGAAACCTATTGGCACCTCTTGATGCCATAATAAAACCAAATTGATTTCAAGTGGCTTTCATAAAACTTGAATAAAACTTAATAAAGCAGGATGGTGTTGGCAATGTTACTGGGGAAGTGTACCGATGTTGGATGCTGTTATGAAAGAAGGTACTACGTACGGCCAGGTGTTTGAAGGCGATGACGTCGATAAGCTGAAGATCGTTGGTTAGCTGGTGTTTGCTTAAATTCCAATTACCGGTTTACATTCCGCCAACCTGAGCGTTGAAATCTCTACTGATGATCTTGATGTTATGGCTTGGGCAGCGGTCGTATTCACGTTCCAGCTGCGCGTAGAATTCTTCTTTGTCATCATCAGTGCTTCCGAGGTGTGGACTATGCACGTTAAAGATGCTGATGTTCAAGAACTGGCCCTTGAACCTCATCCTGCACATTCTTGGGTTGATCGGGCACCACCCTATCACTCGCTTCTGCATCTCACCCATCACGATAAAAGCTGTTCCCATCTCGTGTGTATACTGTGGATCCTTTCCAGCACACCTCCTTCAGCGCTACGATTTCAAATGTATGGTCCTCAAAATCGTCGGAAAGCACGCGAGTACTTCCAAGAAAATTGAGGGATCGGCAGTTCCACGTCCCACGTTTCCAATCGTTGGTCCTTAACCGTAGCCTAGGTCCGTGCTGATTGTTCCCGTTCGAATTTCTTTCTTGTGCATTATTCGTTGCTGTACTTTGTTTTTATCGGCGAAGGCTCACAGGGCCCACAATCAACCTCATTATCTCGCAGCAGGACCAGTGTTATGCTACTATTTAGAAATAGTCCCGAGCACCACCAGAATTTTCGGCTTTTGTATTTAGAGTCCTGGGCGCACTATTGAGACAATAGCTCAGTCGCTCCTAACATGAAGAACAGACGCTGCTTTGAGCCGTCCCTGACACATACCTATCTGTTTTTGCTCATAAGTTCGCCGGAAATTGTCTGATTTGGCAAGTAATTTCCAGCTGCGTAAAAAACTCAAGTTTTTTCTTCAAATATGTCTATGAACTCAAAGATCTACAAGATAGAGTGCCTGAAAAAACGCATGCTACCGTTCATCAATGCGCCCACTACAGACGAGAGACGCTTCAGTGGTATCGTAACAATAGGGTGTATTTGATCAAAAAAGACTTCAACCCACCCAATTGCCTTCAGTTTCGCCCAACTGACACATATTGGGCAATTTTTAAGCGGATACTGAAAAAGACTGGAAAAGTGACTCGACTGAAAAGATGAAAAGATGGTGGAATAGATTGGCCGCCCAAGTTGACGCATAGATGACGCGAGGTATTTCAATAAAAGATCGTCATTTCATTGCCCAACTGGAATAAGACTGATAATATATTATTGTGAAAATGCAATAGAAAGCCCTTCATTTTGATCGATCAACTTTTTGGTTTAATGAAAGCAATCCCGAGATAGAGCTGATTTCTTGCGCTCAGATATTAAGTGAATCAAGCTTTAGTGCCGGTTAGATATTTACGCCATAAATGTATGGTTTGAAAATATCGATTTTGCATAGTTAATAGAATCGACCGTCATGATGGCCGATTTTCATTACTACTTCAAATTTTGAATGCCGAACTGTAATGCCATGTTTGCTTCACTTGCAGCATAGAAGCTATTTATACTTAATATCAGTAATGTTCAAGATTTCCGAAATTCTTGATGGTGCGAATGCGAAGTGGTGATGCAAAGCTTCAATTATATACACTGTCGTCGGCTGAACTACAAGATCTAACTACCCAGACAACCAGAAGCCGTATATAATTGAACAAATAGTATCGTTTTGGGACAAAATTGCATAGAATTTCTACATTGGGTGGTTAAGTCCGTGTTAAGTTTAAATAAAATCGTAAAGATTGCAAATTTTCAATCAAACATTCGTACTCTACAATACAACTTTCAAATAAAATTGGTTATTACGGATGAAACAGTTACCGATGTAGAATCAACTCGATTAAAGTAATTTGACATTTGCATCTATATGACCTCTACTATCGTTCGTATAAGCAATATTTTTTTGAATTCTATACGATTTGTATTTTTGTTTATCATACAAACAAGTCTCAATATACGTGCACTGAAAAATAATTTTAGTTTATAAGGTCTGTATCCGCAATAATCCGGACACTTCAAAACATGAATAAAACATAAATTTCGCATTATATTTCCGTCATAGTTGTTTATTTCAGATTCATGGGATGTGTTTTAACAATTCGTGAAGACAAAACATAGTTATTCGGTATTTGCATAAAATTTTCGAACTTTGCGCTTAACTCCGTCCATTAGGGTTTGTACAGATTCTTCAGAAATCGTAGAAACCGTCTTTGTCCAAATTTGCTGGAAGTGTTTGATGTCTTTGATTCCTTGTTTCTTTCCAGAAAGCTTCCGCTTCATCAGAGCCCAATATCTCTCGATTGGTCGTAGCTCTGGGCAATTTGGCGGATTTGAGGTTTTTGGTACAATGTTCACTTGATTTGCTTGGTACCACTCCATCACAGTTTTAGCATAGTGGCATGATGCCAAATCGGGCCAGAACAAAGGTTTTTCTTTGTGACTTTTGATGAAGGGTAGCAATCGCTTCTGCAGACACTCTTTCTGATAGATCTCCTTGTTGATTGTGCCTGTAGTGACGAAAGATTTACTCTCTTTGCCACACGTGCTAATTGCTTGCCACACAAGATATTTTTTGGGAAATTTCGATGCCTTCTTCGTTCTGAAATGCTCAGCTGTAGCATTTCTGGCCATAGCAGAATAAACAGCCAGCCCTGGAAGCTGCTTGAAATCTTCCAGGACATAAGTTTCATCGTCCATAACAACGCATGAAAACTTCGTCAAATATTCGCAGTACAAACGTCGAGCCCGTGATTTTGCTGCCAAGTTCTGTTTGTCGTTGCGATTTGGAACTGTTTTTACTTCATACGACTTAAGTTCCAAACGTTGGACAAAACCAGGCGACATCCCTATTTTCCGAGTCACCGTTTGAATGGAGATATTTGGGTTTTTCGTTAATATCCTTTTCACCTTTCGGTCCATGACAGGATCAGCGCGTCCAATGTTTTTGTCACTTCTCGGTTTCCTCTCCACCGTCAAACGTTCCGAAAATGATTTGAGCACATCGTGAACAGTGGATTTAGGCAAATGCAATGTTTTTGCAAGGTCCCGTATTGACAAGTCAGGATTTGCCGAACGCCCGTACAAAATTCGCTCACGCACTCGTGTTTCTTTCGTCGCCATATTGAATACTAAACATGAAATGTAAACATCAATCATAGTCTTTTTCATCGTATACTCACAGCTATACCACAGTGAAATTTTTCATTCCTACGTGCAATATTTCAAAAGTTACAATGATTTGAAGGTGTCCGGATTAATGTGGATACAAATCTTAGATGTTGTAGGCGGACAAAATACGACCGTCCTCAAGATCCTTCACCAGATGCTCTTCAAAAAAAAGACTAATAAACAATGAACGATATGTTTGCTTGTGCCCATAATAAGTTCCATGTAAACTTTAAATTGTTTGTGAAGTATCTATTTGCAACGAAATTTGTTCGATTAGTTCAATACTTTTAAATATATTAAGAAGGCAATCAGGATCCAATTTGCAATCGTCTACACATTATGAAATGTACACCCAACCAGGCGATGACAGATTCTCTAAGTTAGTTAAGTTAGATGTTCCATCAGATTCAATTTTTGTATGGTGAATGAGGCTTAACGAAGAAATTTGAATTTACATCTTAGATCAACGTGTCCATAAAACTTTTTTTCGATTCCTTAAGGGGGTTAAGCATATTTATTCAGATGTCCAGATCATCATCCAAGCAAGTTTTCTTTTCGAAGTTCCTTTAAAAAAAAGGTAGGCTTGGAACGATCAAGGCCATCAATGCCTAGTGCTACGAAATAAAATCTACATTAGTTTTTATATTGTCATGTGATGTGATGTAATGTGATGTGATAGGAAGCCACCACCAGTGCAGGACTTGCCATGGCGTACAGTTCCTCCTAAAGGTAAGATCAACTGTATATACCGGTAATCCTCACTATTTCGTTGTATGAAGGGCCAACCCCTGTGGTGTGAACCCGTAAGCAGAAGCACTTACACGAAATCCACGGAAAGGATAGAGAATCTCCTTCCAACGAAACGATCTTATTACAGGAAATGAGCAGTAAGCAATACACATGAGGATCATCTACATTAGTTTTTAAGTTACTTCGAAACTTCCTACAGTTATCTAAAATCCGAGCAGATCGCTCTCACTCCATCCAATATTCTAGTTAAATTTCGTCAGCCCAGACTATGAAACCAAGTGTCGCTTTCTACAACACTCGAAGTAAAAAAAATCTATACAAACAAACCAAAACAATTGCATTCAATTTCCACCGCTTCCAGTACAATAAATTTGCACAACCCATATGGAGCTGTGCTTAACCTACTAAAAAAAATAAATCACCCATTGAGCAAACGAACATATCGAATTCAATAATCGCACCCGGGAGGCTGTTTTATGCCCCCCCGGCTCAACCGTGCAGCCAAGCGTGCACGAGACTCGCTACTTTTACACTACCACAGCCGCCATTACGGGAATCAATACGGCGCGCAGTATCCAATAAATAAAATGCCAATACCATATACATTATTTTCATTCCGGAAAATATTGCGCGCCAGGTCAGTCTTTATCTGAACCAACGGTTCTTTTTCCTTAGCTGTGCTTTTTTTTCTTCTTTCGAGTCGTAAAATGCCACCTGGTTTACGTTGCGGTTGCGCAAAATGAATTTGCATATTTAGTGCCAAATCTCGCCACCGAGGGTGGCGCTCTTAATTTTCTCGTCGTCCAGTGTTGCCAACCTCGATACGGTTTGGTGCGACAATTTCGCTGGAGGTGCCCAGCCGAAGTTGAATTATGAGTCTGACTGTCTCATTAAATTCGATATCAGCATCGATTCGAGTAGGGCTATCGATCGATCGATCTGCTGTGGCGGCGGCGGCCAACCGCGGTATGCAATCATATTTCATATTATCTTTGGGGGTAGAGGGTTTGTTTTTTTCCACAGCGACGGTCATAGGAACGAAAGGGACCGCCTGCTGATGTTTGTTTTGCCGGCAAAACGCTGTTGTTTTTTTTTTCTTTCGGGAAGGGGGATTGACGTGCGGGGGACATTCGTGCCGAGATCTCCGAAGGAGATAAATGTCCTCGATAAGGTAGAGCGAGCGACCGGGTTCAGGTTTGTGTGTGCAAAAAGAAACGCGTGACCACGGGATGGAATCGGGCTGAGAACAGATAAGATTAATTTCAATCGCCGGCTATTTACTTTCCATCAGCTGGCTGGATGACAGCATCCGCGGACGAGGCATTATTGGGTTTCACCGCATCGGGGAAGCAAATGAGCTGGGGCAACCTTTTAGCAAAGACACCTTATTGGGGGGAAATTTTACTGACACGCTATCTGGCGAGTGCACATTTACACAATTTACGCAAAATGCTAAATTCAACAAACAAAAATCCAGGAGATGATTACAAGTTTTAATGAGAATTAACAAAACACCGGTATACCGGCTGAAAACTCAACAACACTCTCAACCGAAGGCAGACAGAGCTGAGTTTGGCTGCAATATGCATCAAATGGTTGTTCTATTCCGCTATTTTGTCGTCAGGGCGCGGAAAATCGATTCAGACCTACACCTTTCTTGACGAAGGATCAGGCACAACGCTGGTGGGTCAAAACCTAGCCAACAAATTTCACCTGGATGTTAAGCCGAATCCAATAAACCTTCGCTGGACGGGTGGTACTAAGACAACGGTCGATAAACTCATGCAACATTTGTTTACAAGTCGCTGGTCGGTATGAAGGTGCAGAGAAGTTTACTCTAGAAGATGCGCAGACGGTCAACGAGTTCCCGGACACCGAGGAATTGAAACTAAACTACCACCATCTATAGGGATTGTATATCGCGTCTAATCACGATGCTCGTTCTTTCGTTAACCCGCAAGAGTCGCGAAGGAGTATTTATACGGTGAATCAATTACAACCAAATCTTGGCTTTGCCGGACGATCCATGGCAATCCTGCATCCGGAGATACATTAAGTCTGTTCAACTACAGCTTCCATGTCTGTTCGTTGAACGACCGATATTCATCAAACAATGAAAGATTATTTCACTATTGATAGCTTGGGAGTTGGTTCATCGAAGTTGCTTCTATCGGCCGAAGATGAGCGAGCAGCAGCGCTGCTGAGGTCTCTAAACCGCTTCACTGGAGATCGTTACGGAATTGGCTTGCTATGCCGCTATGACAATGTCTGTCTGCCGGATAGCCGTTCAATGTTCCTTCGTCGCCATAGATGCTTGGGAGAAGCAAATGGCGGAGGAATCCCAGCTAGCAGAAGTGCTACAGAAAATGCAAGGTGACTAAAGACTGTACTTGACTGAAACTAGAAGTGCCTGCTGCCCTTCCCGGATTCCCTTGCCTCCAGGAGGCGAGACTCTATTTTGTCCGGATTTGGCATCCCACTATTAGGCACGGCCGGTACAGGGTGCGGCAGAAAATAATGCGAAAATTTGTTCTATTTCTTTCAAATCCCATTTTCAACTAATTAAAGCAATAATATCAACATTTTCAAGTGCAGTTATCTTTATAAAGTCCTTTTAAACAAATTTATTCAATGTGTCCTCCATTTTTATTAATAACATCCTCGAGCCGACGCCGGAAGCCAGAGCATGCCTTTCGGACGTAGTCCTCCGACACTGACTGCCATGTGCGTGTTATGGTTGACTTCAGGGTTTTCACACTAGGGTGTGATGTTTTGCAGGCTCGTGCTTCAACATATGCCCAAATCGAATAATCCAACGGATTAAGATCTGGACTGCTAGGGGGCCACAAATCCTTCGGCCAAAACTTCATGTTATCGTTCAACCATTGTTGGGTTTGATTGGACGTGTGATACGGCGCTCCATCCTGCTGTAGAACAACGTTTTGGTCCTCGGAGAAGTTGGCTTTCACCCAGGGAAGTACTTGGTCCTTTAAAATACCGATATACACTTCGGTATTGATTTTAACTCCAGCATCAACGAAAACAGGCGGCGCGGACGTCCGCTTCCCGGCTTCCGCTGCTTAGGAGGGACTTTTTTATGCGATAAACTGTTGGCAAATGGCACCCTACCACCTTGGCAATCTCTTTCGGCTTCTTCTGGGCGAGCAACATAATGGGGATCACTTCTTTCGCGAACATTTTGACGAATTTGCAATAAAACAAATAGAATGTTTGGATGCAGCACTTGAAAGTAAACATTAACAAATACACTTCCAACAGAAAAATTAGTCGAATTAACCCAATACTCAAGTTTGAACATTTTCGCATTATTTTCTGCCGCACCCTGTATTATACTAGTACAGAGATAACAAAGTTGTTTTGGTACCAAAAAACTGCAACTCGCCGGAACTGAGTCCGATTGAGAAGGTTTGGGGCATCATGAAGGCCAAACTTCTTAAAACACCCAAAATATTCGAGAACGATTATGACTGGTATCAAGGGCAAATCTCGGGTTTTCGGCCATGGAGGAAAGATCCAATAAACCAACGAAAGAGAAGCCTAACTATGATTTTGTCGTTTACTCGCTGACAGTCTGAAGAAAATCCGACTAAAAATGTATGTTTGGCGACCATTTATGTGTATCTCATTTTTTTACAGTACTGTCTCTAATCTGTGAATATATGCAAACTTTTCCAAAACAATCCTACAGCTATCAGGTGACGTTTGGTTTCCACTCGTTTCCACGGTAAACAATCCGATCAAACCCGGAAAAATTCACAGAGTGTGGGACGTTGCGGCTATGGCTCATGGTGTTTCGCTGAATTTGATCCGCTTGATCTTTTGTGTTCTCTGCTCAAGATGCTGTTCTGCTTTCGGTTGACTACTGTCGCGGGAGAGACTTCAACAAATGGAAATTCGCATGGAGGAACAACGATAAGTATCTATTGGACGGATAAAAACGGGGAGCTGGGAGTTTATAACATGACAGTAATGACCGATGGGGCGTGCTGTTCCCTCAGCTGCGCGCAGTACGTCAAGAATGGCAATGCGGAGCGATTAAAAGAAAATATTTTAGAGGCGTGCGAAGCAATAATCAAGTTGCACTACGCTGAAGAAATGCTGATCTGATTTGCAACAGAGGAAGAAGCGATCCCAGTTACCAAGGACGTTCAGCACATTAACGCCCAGAGTGGGTTCGAGATCCGCAACTTGATTAGCAATTGAAGAAGAGTTATCGAGGCGCTGCAAGAACAGAACGCGGATGAGAAAAGTCAGGACCTATCATCGGAAAATGTACACCGAAAGGGTTCCTGGTATGTGGTAGAACACATCACCCGATACTTTTGCATACAGGTTCGGTTGGAACCGCTACCGCTAATGACCACATTCGACACATTTGGATTCATTGCCCGCTTCCTTGCATAACTGAAAGCTCTATGGCAAGAAATCTTGCGATCCGGCTTCATCTTGGGACGGAATAATCAACCAAGATTCCTTTGAAAAGTGGCAGATTTGGCTCAGCGTGGGATTGGTGGATTGGTGCCATGGACGTCCATGCAATGGAAATTGTTGTAATGGACGATATTGAGCTCCACACGTTTGTAAAGGGCGATACGGTCAAAATTTGGTCAATATCAACTTGACGTATTTCTTTCAATTTTGCATTTAAAAAACCTGAACACCCCTCATTTTGAAGGTGTGTGTGTAGAATGTTGCTCCTATTTTGATTTTGGAATTCACTCTTCAGTTGTCAAAATGCCGTCCAAGCAAGAAGAGCAGCGTATCAAAATTTTGCTCGCGCATCGCGAAAATCCGAGCTACTCGCACGCAAAGTTGGCAAAATCGCTAAAAGTTGCCAAATCAACCGTTACAAATGTAATTAAAGTGTTTGGGGAACGTTTGTCGACAGCCAGAAAGTCTGGATCGGGGGGAAATCGAAAACCGGAAGCCGCTGAGACGACAAAGAGAGTTGCCGGTAGTTTCAAGCGAAACCCTAACCTATCTCTCCGAGATGCCGCAAATAAGCTGGGTGTATCGTCTACAACCGTGCATCGAGCCAAAAAACGAGCCGGACTATCGACTTACAAGAAGGTAGTGACTCCAAATCGCGATGATAAACAAAATACGACGGCCAAAGCGCGATCCCGGAGGCTGTACACGACGATGCTGACGAAGTTTGACTGCGTGGTAATGGACGACGAAACCTACGTCAAAGCCGACTACAAGCAGCTTCCGGGACAGGAGTTTTATACGGCAAAAGGAAGGGGAAAGGTAGCAGATATGTTCAAGCACACGAAACTGTCAAAGTTCGCAAAGAAATATCTGGTTTGGCAAGCCATCTGTACCTGTGGCTTGAAAAGCAGCATTTTCATAGCTTCCGGGACTGTCAACCAAGAAATTTACGTGAAAGAGTGTTTGAATAAACGTCTGCTGCCTTTCCTGAAGAAACACGGTTGTTCCGTACTGTTTTGGCCGGATTTGGCATCTTGCCATTACGGTAAAAAGGCCATGGAGTGGTACGCCGCCAACAACGTGCAGGTGGTTCCCAAGGACAAGAACCCTCCCAACACGCCAGAGCTCCGCCCAATTGAGAAATACTGGGCTATTGTCAAGCGGAACCTAAAGAAGACCAAAAAAACTGCTAAGGACGAGCAGCAGTTCAAGGAAAACTGGCTTTCTGCGGCGAAGAAGGTGGACAAGGTGGCTGTACAAACTCTGATGGCAGGGGTCAAGCGTAAGGCCCGGCAATTCGGATTTGGAAAAGCGGAAGCCTAACTGAATATTTTTCCTGAATTTTATACTAATTGAACTTGAAAAAGAAATTTAATTTGATTTTTTAAATAAACGATTTCACCGATTTACACGCGTTTTCCCTTGACCAAATTTTGACCGTATCACCCTTTAGATATTGGACAAAGTGGAATGTCAGCTGCACGCTTCCTGCAGTTCTCACAAAACAGGAAAAACAAGTGTTCGTTCCTAACGGAAAAACAAGCGTAGCTCCTCTTAAATTAACATCAATTCCTCGTTTGAAATTACAAGCAGCAGTGATCAGAACGCGAATATCTAAAATTTGACACGCTATCGTACTCAATTACCAAAAGGTTCTATTGGTCCGACTCTCACAATGTTCAGTGCTGGATCAGTTCAAAACCATCAGCGCTACAGTTGGTTCGTTGATTTCTGTGTTTATAAGATCTTGGAGTCCGCCGAACCTTGTGGTTGACGATACAAAGGGTGTTTCGATCAAAATTTGGTCGACTTAAACTTGACGCATTTCCTTTCATCGTACATAAAACATTTTTGCACACCCCTAATTTTGAAGATGCGTTTAGCATCATGCCTCTGTTTTGATTTTGAGATCAGCACTTCAGTTATCAAAATGTCGTCGAAGAAATAGAAACAACTTATAAAAATTTTGCACGTGCATGGTGAAAATCCAAACTACTCTCACGCCATGTTGGCGAAATTGTTGAATGAGGCTAAATCAACTGTTACCAACTTATTAAAAGTGATCGGTAAACGTTTGTCGACAGCCAGAAAAGTTGAATCCGGGGGAAAATCGAAAGCCGGAGGTCACAGCGACGACGAAAAGAGTTGCCCGCTGGTTCAAGCGGAACCGCATCCTCTCCGTCCGAGATGTCGCAGAGAAGCTGGGAGTGGCGCCTTCAACTGTGGATAGAGCTAAAAAATGAGCTGGACTATCGACTTACAAGAAAGTGGTGACTCCAAATCGCGACGGTAAACAAATCACGTCGGCCAAAGCACGATCGCGAAAGTTGTACACGACAATGCTGACGAACTTTGATTACGTGGTACAGGACGATGAAATTTACGTCAAAACAGACTTAAAACAACTTCTTGGACAGGAATTTTACACGAAAACCGGACGGGAAAGGTGACAGATATTTTCAAGCACATTAAACTGTCAAAGTACGTGAAGAAATATCTGGTGTGGCAGGCCATCTGTACCTGTCGCGTGAAGAGCAACGTTTACATTGCGACCGGAACCGTCATCTAGGAAATTTATCTCAGCGAGTGCCTACAAAAACGTCTACTGCCTTTCCTGAAGCGAACCAATTGTTCCGTTCTATTTTGGCCGGATTTGGCATCTTGCCATTACGGAAAAAAGGCCATGGAGTGGTATACTGCCAACAACGTTCAAGTGGTGCCCAAGGACAAGAACCCTCCCAACACGCCAGAGCTCCGCCCAATCGAACAATATTGGGCCATCGTTAAGCGGATCCTTAAGAAGACTCAAAAAGTTGTTGTGAGCGAGAAACAGTTCAAGGCAAACTAGCGTTCCGCGGCGAATAAAGTGGACAAGGAGACTGTACAAGATCTTATGGCAGGTGTTAAACGAAAGACCCGGCAATTCGCATTCGGTAAAAAGAAAGCTCTGAATATTTCTCCTGTATTCTGTATTAACTGAAATTGAAAAAGAAAAAGAATTTGACTTATTAATAAAAACTTTGATCGACTCACACACATTACTGTTTACCAAATTTTGATCGGAACACCCTTTAATATCCGAAATAAATACATAAGCAAAAAAAAACAAGTTTTTACCCAGTTTGTACCTAATTAACTAAACAGTCCTTATCTCAACCTCCTGAATAGAAAAAAGTCACTTGAGGATTTTTATGTCTTTTGTTGGTGCGTGTTCAATGATCAGTAATCTTCCACAACGAACGACTCGAACAGGAAGCTTTGAGGCAAAATGTTGTAAGAATTACTCTGAACATATTGAACCTAGACCAACCCCACTAACGACGGAAAAGTCCAATTTCCGCATTCTGTCCCGTCCATCTAGCTGCATGAAAATTCATGAGCTTGCCTCCACCCAATTGGCTGCCATCTCAGAACAGAACATAGAATCCACATCCCGGCATAAACCAACCGAAAAGACGAACCGTAAATAAGTAGGGGGTAGAACGGCCCAACGTACGGACCACAACGGCTTACATACATGAGTGTGCCTGGCGTGCATATCATAATGAGCTTGAGCACTGAGCACGTTGCTCATGGCGAGAAATATGTGAAGTCCTGGCACATTCAGCGGAGGATGGCGGTGCATCATATCGATCCGAACTCCACCAGAGCCGATCCTAAAAATATCC